>SNQJ01S0042292.1:63188-76881 GCA_010110895.2 Picea sitchensis | reverse complement strand
GTGGCCTTAACCATAAACCTAGTATACAATAAATGAAATAAAATATGTCTTTAGACACAATTACAAGTATGTAATGATACATATAAATGGGTCATGTTCACATGCATATATTCTTGGTATTCCCACATTGGCCTTGGTCGAGCATGTGGGAATATTTTTTGTCACTCAAATTTCATTGAGAAGACCCTTTTTTTATGGAGCTGGGGTTTCGAATTGTTGGTGGTGGGGATTCACACCCACATGGAGAAATAAACAAGTCTAATTTAATGTTGAGTTTATAAGGGGTTCCTAAACTCACTCATTAGACTCCTATAAAAGAAGAGGCAATGTAAGGAGACATCACACATCTCATTGTGACATTATGGAGTTGGCATAAGTGAGTGAGTACTTTTGCCAGGGACATTGGAGTGGCAATTTCAACAAAGGTAATTCTTCACTTTGGAAAATATGGCCTAGGGTTTCTGGTTTTCTATTTTTTTATTTTATAAGGAGAGAGGAGGCCAGATGTGTGATAGGAAACAGAGAAAAAGGTTACACGTGTGATAGGAAATAGAGAAACAGGTTGAATGTGTGATATATACAATTCATACCACACATGTGGACCCTACATGAGATAGAAGCAGTCGCACGTGCGAACTGCATCAGTAGATTCAGTCGCACATGTGAACTGCAATAGCATATTCATTTGTATGTGCAGGTTGTACAATATGTACATCCATACAAGTGACATCAACAGGTACATATAGGCATACATGTGACATCACCATGTCCATACACCCATATAGGTGACATCAGCAGGGTACAATGATAGGTTTGCAAGTTGGAAGGGTTTTCCGAAATTTTTTTGAATTTGTAATTTGTTGAGAGGACTGGTTTTTCCTTGATAAATTCTCAATACGAAAATTTTACAGAACAAAAATTTTGTGTCTCTTTTGTATGGATTATTTATCTCTGATATTTATGCTTCTGCTATAATTTTGTTTCATAATTTCATTGTAAAATTATTCAGTGATAACAACCCTAGTTTATTGTTTGAGGTCACTTGTGTTGGATTTTCATTAGTTTCCTTAACATTAGATTTACCATAGGATTTTAATCTTCTTTTAACATTCAATAATCATATACTGAAGTATATAAGAAACAGATAAACAAGCAAAAGAGTACGCAAATATTTATCCTAGGAAAAACCCATCCAACTTTTCCTAGAGAGAATATTCCAATACAACCATGAACAAGATCTAATCACAAGAAAAAACCAACAATGAAGAACCTTGATAAAAAATACTTGTATCTTCTTCTTTTCAAACCATATCGAGGGTAGAAAATTGATCAACACCACAGAACTGGCACCAAGATAGGTGCATCACTAGAACTTACACCACAGAGATGGTAATTGGTAACTGCAACTGCAACTGATAAATGGCATGAAGAAACTGAGTAGCACCACACAAACTTAGTTTGACTCCTCCATAGGTATTTCACAAGATAAATCACCAAGATCCACCGAGAATATCCTTCCCCAAGTGGGGCGCACTCTCCAAGAGAACCATAGGCTAGAAATAGAGAAATTGTTGCAGTTGCCTAGTGCACACTACAGAAGGAGAACTATGTAGTTGTACAAATGAATTGACCTAGACTTGTATTTATACTAATTTGGCCGCCTGTCTGGGGCCAACTTCTTATTCTGGGTCTTCAAATTTACTTTATTATTTCTGTGGGTCGACTTCTCTTCATGGAAATTATATTTCCACATTATTATTATTTCCTATGGTCCAACTTCTATTCTGTGGTATTCTATTTCACTTTATTATTTTCCGGGGTGTTCTTCAACTGTTCAATGGGATTTCATTGACTTCTTGGAATCTTCTTCTTCTCTAAGAAAAATTTTACAAGAGGAAAATACCTCCCGTAGCTACCAAAACATCAACACTCCCTCTTAGCTAGGGAATTATATTTCCATGATGTCTTCATATAGTATTCCATTGGATACTCTGAAATCAAGTAGTAGCACACAACTACTACCATGCCATCGGTAGCTCAAATCATCTGCCATAGTCTCCATGACTATGTTTCAATCAACCAATAGCACACAACTACCTCCAAGTAGTCTGGTAGTCTCCATGGAAATCAACTAGTAGCACACACCTACTAAAATGCCATCCAATGGAACACAAATTCTACCAAGTCATAGTAGTACATAAATATTGTCATTGTGGTACACAACCACTACCATAGTAGTACACAACTATTGGCTAGCGGTACACAACCACCATTATTGTAGTACATAACTAATGTCTAGTGATACACAACCACAACTATAGTAGTACACAAATATTTTCCAATGATACACAATCACCACCAATGGTACACAACCACCGTAGTAGCACACAGTTATTGTCTAGTTACACACAGTCACTACCAGTAGTACACAACCACCGTAGTAGCACACAACTAATCTTCAGTGACACATAGTCACTGCTAGTGGTACACAACCACCGTAGTAACACACGTCTATTGTCCAGTGACACACAGTCACCACCATAGTCGCATGACTACAATGTGATGTTTCTCTTATATCGGTAGTCTCATTCACACCTAGCGACCTCACATGGAATAGGCAAGACTAGTGTTCGACAGTGAATTACCCCCTCAGTAACCTCACACGATTGATTTAGGGAACCCTTGGCCATAGGGGTTAGCCGAATGGAGGAGAAACAACACACCTTCCTCTTAATGAGAGTGGTCATTTTGCATCATGCCAATCTTATCTTTGAAGTAATCATACTTCACTCTAGACAGAGGCTTGGTGAGAATTTTCACTATATGCTCATATGTGGATATGTATCAGAGCTCTACAACTCCTCTCTTCTCCATGTCTCATATGTAATGGTAATTTATCTCTATATTCTTCACAAATTTGATTATCATAATATATCAAAGTTGGCTCCAACTCTTGATCAAATAACCCTGCAAGCAGCTTTTGAAGCCACACTTCTTCACGGCCTACAACATTGGTTTCTATATACTTTTCCTATGTTATACTAAGTGCCCTTGTGTTGGGTCAGATCGACCTGAGATGGGTCTTCTCCCCATGTGGATGGGTTGGGTCGATCTATGGGGATGCCCCTAATCTTCTCTCCATATCGGTCTAAGTCGACATGGAGAATTCTCCTCTGAGATGGAGTTGAGAATGACACTTGTCATAGTAGTGACCAATTGTTCTAGGGTGGCACCCAGCGTCCCATGGAAGTATACCATGAGGACACATCCCTTGGGAGTTGACCAAGTCGACATGTCATGGGAAAGTAGGTCCTTGACGATGCACTACGAGCGACTAGTTCCTAGTTCCACACTATGGGCGAGTAGGTCCTAGTGTATTATAGTGGTGATGAGGACCTAGAAAAGGTCCACATTGGGTGTAGCCATGTGTGACATGATGATTCTACCAGTAGCATGGTCATAGGACCATGGCATAGCCTGTGAGGATATGAGAACCAGAGGAAAAACATCATGGAGAATACCTCCCTGGATAAGAGGGAGTGTTGATGTTTCTGGTAGCTTCGGGTGGTATTCACCTCTGGGATAACCTTTCTTATAGAATAATATTCCAAGATGTAAAAGGAAAACTATTGAAAGAATTAAAGAATCCCCGGAATATTTATATTTCTCCAGAAGTCAAGTCGGCCTGCGAGAAAAAGATAAAGTAAATATATTTTCCAGAAAGGAGAGGTCGGCCCCACTAGAAAAGTTCACTGGTCAGATTAGTATAAATAAGGGTGGCACCCTTCTCATTTGACACACTCTCTCACATATCATAGTGTAAGTTTGGAAGAGATTTGTAGTTGCAGCTGCAGCTATAACTGCTGAAAGAAGGAAGGTGCAAGTCTTATATCTCTTGGACTTGGTGGTGTGCTAGAGGCGGACTAGTGCTTTAGCACTCTGGCTAGGGTTTACATTGTTGAGTTCTCTCCATTTTGAGATAAGTATTGTTGGATTATTTCTTATTTGTTTTCTCTAATGAATAGATCTTGTTCTTG
The DNA here is from genome assembly GCA_010110895.2 of Picea sitchensis. Lineage (NCBI taxonomy): Eukaryota > Viridiplantae > Streptophyta > Pinopsida > Pinales > Pinaceae > Picea > Picea sitchensis. The sequence continues at coordinate 72,844 of SNQJ01S0042292.1, read as the reverse complement.
ATTATTTTTCCTTTGGCATGGATCTTCTTTATAAGAAAAGGTGTTGAGTTTTCTTCCCTTGTGTAGAAGGGTTTCCCATGATAACTACTATGATTTTCTAGGGGGTGGAACTTGAGTATGCCTATGGTTGGGTGGCAATGAAAGAGAATTTCATATGGAGAAATGAGCAGACCCATTTTTTTGTAAGTTTTGCTTGGTTAAATCTTCTTGAGATCCTGGTTATTTACTGCAGTTGTCTACTCTAGTATTCAAAAATTCAACATTTTTCATATCTGAAATTGAATGCATTGAATTGCCTTTAAAATCAACATGGCATAATATCTTGGGATCTAAAGAGAGAGGGAGTCATCTCCTGAGACACAAGTGGCTACAGATTTTTGTTCCTACATATTTTTTTTGTTTTGGCCAGGTCACAATGGTGAGTACTCTTAAACTGGAGGATAGGTTGGATGGGGCCACTCATTTCTGGACCTGGAAGGCTAGGCTCATTTTCTCTTGGGAGAGAATGATCTCAAATATTATGTTGATATGGTGAATTCATTTCTTCAAGATCCACGGGAATTGTTAGCCCATAGAAAGAGGGTAGTGAAGGCCAAGCATGTGTTGTTGGTTTATGTGAAGGATCACTTGATTCCACATATTTCCAAGAAGAATATATAAAAGGATTTGTATGATGCTTTGGTGGGCTTATACCAAAGTGGGAATACAAGCTAGAAGTTTATTTTGAGGAACCATCTCTGATCTATTGAGATTTCCAAATCATATACAGTTTCTAGCTACATCATGAGGTTCACTCATATTCATGATCATCTTGTAGCCATTGGTTAGGAAATTGATGACATAGAATTGGTGAATGTGGCATTGAATGGTTTTCTCAGGTCTTGGGAACCATTTTTGCAGGGGATTTTTGCATGAGAGAAGTGGCCACCATTTGACAGACTGTGGATTGATTGCACCCAAGAGGAGTCTCAAATAGAATCCACGAATGTAAAGAAGAGATATATTTATGACGAGAACATGGCCCTATTTTCTCATGCTAGGAAGAGAAGAAGAAATCATTCTCCAAAAAGAGAGGCATCTCTAGAGCAGAGGAAGAAGAAGGACCTTAGAAAGGTCAAATATTGTTGTTGGCATACGTTATATCACTATTGGAAAGGAAGTTTGAATAACTAAGTTTGGAAGAGCGTGTGCAAAAGTAGAAAAGGGAGAAGTTTGTGGGGTTAAAACAGAATTCAGAGTAGGTGAAAAAGAAGGAAAACAATAGTTCAGTGCTAAAGCAGGAAACGTAGCATGCATGCGCAAAGGAAGGAAAAGTAGCATGCTGGCAAAAAAAAAAAAAAATAGGACATGTTAGGGTTTTTGGATAAACTAATAGGTTTCTAAGCCCTAACTCTATGTATAAATATGTAATGAGTTAGGGAAGAATAGGTTGTTGAAAAAGAGAGACTAGGTTGTTGAAAGTAAGAGTTTAGCGTGCGTATGATTGTGAATCTATGCTTAGGGTTATGGAGATATTTTGCAGAGAGAGAGGCGATCATTGCAAAGCGGCTAGGCTAGATTGAGGATATACTATGTTGTATATATTGTAAGAATAGTTCACAGGCATGGGATGATCATTGCATGAATATTAATATAGAATCCCGTATTTGTGTACGTAGCCCAAGGATTGGGTGAACCATGTTAAAATTTGTGTCTTTATGTGTTGTTTTGATGTGGTTGTGCATGGATGTTTTGTTTATGCATGATTAGTATAGAACTGTTTACTATATGATTGATATGTAGTAATAAAGAATGATACAGTGGGTTATTTATGTGGAAATATATCTTATAAGGGTTTTGCAGAATAGATTTTGTTAACTAATCAAAGGATATGAATAAATATATTGTGCATAGGGTGGATAAATAGTTATGGATATGATGATATCCTCACATCCCCTCGTCCCTGCAGAAACTTAGTTCATGAAGCCCCATTAGATAACTCGAGTGAAACTTTAATTGCATGTAGGTGATGCCAAAAGGGCCTGTATTTGAAGGGTTTTGTTGGTCAAGTAAATAGAACTCAGGGTCTTATAATCGTGCACCAATAGATGGTTTCGTTGACAGCACCTAGAATATGTAATTGAGGGAATGTTTTGGAGGCCGACTAAGAAAGAGATTGTCGAATGGATAGAAAGGAAGGAACGGGAATTTTTCTAAGGAGAGAATAGAAACCCTCGGATGAGCGACAAAAAATGGTTGCAAAGGTATGTGTTCACAGAGCTACATGATATTTTCTTTGGTGAATTTCTGATTATTTTGACTGAATGGTTAGAAATATTAGTGGAGAATACCGGAAGATATCGTACTGTAGCACCAAGTAACTTGACCCATGGTTTGGTAAGACAATTGAAATCTATAAGCAATACTACTTCATGTTCATTTGATTTATGGTTAAATAGCATACTAGGGGGTTATATTATGGAATTCATAGTAGATTGTACCCAGTCATATAGTGTCATGGAGAGGGATTTCTTTAAGGGTCCGCAGGAAAGGTTTATGAAAGCATTGGGTACCTAGATAAAAAATTTGTGCCAAAAATGTGTGATGACGATGGAATATGACTGCTAAGGAGCTTCACACACATAGGGTTTCTAGGGGACAGTCTGAAGGTAGGAAGGAATGAAGAAACAAATTACCAAGGAAGGGAGGGACTAAGGATGTAGAGAAACGATGAAGGTATACCAGAAGAAGAAGACAATTTTGGGGTACTAAATAATGGAAGAAGGTACAATAGGTTGAAGATTAGGGCTAAGGAAGGAGAGTTGTGCAGTGAGTATCAGAGGAAAGTAACCTGTGCAATAGTCCAAATCATAGAAATACCGCACACAGAAGGAGAGGAAGAATATTCTTAGTTCAGTCCTATAATAGAAGAGTCGTTAAGTCCTAATCAGGATGGATCCTGTGTTGATTTCACGACCCCATGTGCATCACCTAAATCTGAGATAACATTTGAGGATTTGTCAAAATAACTTATAGTTAGCAGAGGAAGACAAAGCAGCAGTAGCAAGAGCATTGGAATCAGTGCATAGATTCAGAGTCAGCGAGCATCTCCAGGGGGAGGTACTACACAAAACATCATGGTAGGGTTAGAGAATACATTGAGAATGTCGGAGTTCCAGGGAGTTGGGTCGGAGGACCCAGAACAACATATATTTTTATGTGAGATAATTTGGGTTATGAAGAATGTCCAGGATGAGGCCACAAAGATTGTGCATTTGGAAAAAACGTTTAGAGGTTGCACATTAGTATGGTACATGAAACTTTAAAGTACTACACGTGTAGGTCAAGCAAGGAAACTGAAAGAAATTAGACAATCATTATTGAAAGAGTTCAGGAAGATGAAGTCTGAGTCACAGTACATCAAAACATTGAAGGAAATGAAACAAGTGCAGATTGAGTCAGTTTGGGACTATGATCAAATATTTAAGGATTTGATGGGTAGATTGAAATTCCAGATTCCTGATCAACAACAAAGAGAATAGTTTATTGCAGGATTATTTCCACACATTCATTGTTCATTGATACAAAATAAGGTTGTGTCACATCCTTAAGATTTGGATATTGCAAAGAAGATGGAAGCATCTCCCATATGGGATGGAAGGGGTATGTCTCAAGTCCAGACATAGTTAGCTTCCTTGACAATTCAATTACTAGAATTGATGAAAGGAAAGGAGAAGCAGGAACAAGTTTGGTGTGTCAAGTGTAGGACTGAAGGCCACCATAAGGATGAATTCCCTGCCTTTGCACAGTATTTGGTGACTGAAGAATTGAACCCATTACTGAGAGGAGGGTACTGTGAAATATGCAAGAAATGGGGACATCATCTACATGATTTTTCGTTGCTGTAGAAATACCAAAGTACGCCAAGGAATTTATTTTGTAACTTTTTCAAGTTAGTAGGGCATGAAGAGAAGGATTTTCACGCATTCAATCTTATGAGAGAGCGCACTTCAGATATGTATAGAATTGAAGAGGAAAATGTTGTGACAGAAGGAGGTGGTCGATAGTATAATAATTAGAGAGGATTTAATCCAAGATGTTGAGGAGGGTTTGGTAGAGGTTGAGGCAGAGGAAGTTTTGGTAGAGAATATAGAGGCTCAATAATATGCTACAATTGTAATCAACCAAGAAATTTAGCTCATGACTTCCCAAATCCTTGTACAACCTGCACATATTGTAGAGAACTGGAGCATGCGACATAAGCGTTTCCTCAATTAATTATGATGTGGTAGGAAAGAGGGAATCAGAACTAGAACCTGAATCAAAACGTATAGAAAATATCAGCAGAGATACATGATGAAGGACCCTAAATAGAATTTTTCATGCACATAGGAGCTAAGATAGGGGCTAACACGACAAATGAAGAGACGTGGAGTGAGAAATGGGTGAGGAAATCAACAAGACCTATGCCAACATTTGAACCACAACAAGAAAAAGAGACATATCAGTAGACAAGGAATGAGATACTAGGACCGGATTGGGTAGCATCAAAATCATCTACAACCCCTGTGGTTGACATGCCTTTGATCTATAAATGTACTACCTTGGAAAGGGCCCTTGAAAAGGTAAGTCCTTTGAAATATTTTTGATAATTTTTTTAGAATTGATGAAATATGAAACTATATTGAATGCATTGCATGAAATGATTGATCATTGCACACAAGAAAGGGAACTTCCTACAACACAGAAGGTATTGAATCATGTATTACGCAAAAATAGGATGAGCGACGAGTTTAGATTAAGTGAACAGATTGGGGATTATGATGTGGACCAGGTCATTTTAGATTTGGGTTATGATGTAAATGTTTTTTGGAATCAAACATGGGAAATTATGGGGAAGTTGAAGTTGATTTGGTCTCTTGTCCAGTTAAGATTGGAAAACCAGCATAAAATAGTACCAATTGATTGGTTATTAAGGGTACCCGTCAGTATAGACAGAGTGCACAGTGTAGCATATTTCAAAGTCATTGAGATTGTGGATAATAGTCAACCATACACACTGCTAATGGGGCTTGAATGGGTCTTTGAAAATCAGGAAATTGTTAATATGAAGAAAAGGGAAATGATCTTTGAAGTAAAGGAATCGAAGGTTACCGCACCATTGGATCTGACAAAAGGAAAGAGGTACATAGAACCTACTAAAGGGAATGAAATTGACAAAATGTATAATATGACTGTGTGAATGGACGACTGCGTTAATCTGACTGCAGATGGTGCCCTAAGTTGGAGAAGAATTATCTCATGTGTGTTGGAATCAAAGGACGGTATGGAACACTAGCAGCAAAGGATGCATGAAGTATCAATCAGACGGTGTGCTCGTATTAGTCGATCATTGTGCTAGATTGGAACGGATTTATGTGATCTGCCCAGGTATGATGGTTTGACCGACATAGAATCTTTTGTACAGGATTTTGAATTGCAGATATCTGAACAACAAAGATTGTTGGAATTTGATGTTGTCTTGAAATCCACTCCAACCAGATGGCGGGATTCACATAAAAAAGGAATAGAAGACTGGCAGGAGTATAGAATATTAATGCAAGTTAGATTTGGTACCAAGGTTGATTATATTGCACAGAAATATGCAGGAGTAAGTGACCCAGTAAAACATATTGCGTAGTGTAGAAACATATGGAGTTTGATACCGAAGAAGGAATGGACGCATAAGTTCATACACACATTGGATATTATCCCCAAGAACAGGTAGATGGAACTAGAAATGCACAGAGAAACCATGGATTGGGAGGAGATAACTCAAAGGTTTAAGGTAACATTTACTTTTGAATATGAATCTCCATTAATAGATGCATCTTTGTAGGCCATTAGAAACAATATTTTTTTAGAAGAAGGTCGATGGATGTAGTACCTATGTGTAGTGCACATGGAACTTCTATGACAATTCATAAACTGTTGGTGTGTTATAATGTGTCTCATGAAGATCAGGACAAGGAGGATCCAAGAAATATACAAATACCTAAAACTAAGGGGAAAGGCGCAATGGAAGGTCCAGAGCCTTAATCTATTGCATATGCATAGTCACTAAGGATGTGTAAGGTAAATATTGGGACAAAAAAAAAAACAAATTTTGCACAGATAGGAGACTAATGGAATGATGAAATTGTGGAAACAATTGTGGACTTACTACGTGAGTATCGGGATCTATTCTCAACCACGTTTACAGAGATGAAAGGGATATCTAGTGAGCTAGTATAAATGAATATCCCTTTGAAACCAGATGCTAATTTAGTAATAAATAAACCCTATAGACTGAATCCAAAGTATAAAGAGAAGGTAAAGGAAGAGATAAACAAAATGTTAGAAGCGAAAATTATTGAACCAATGGTGAAATCACAATGGATAAGTCCAATGGTAGTACAAGGTAAGAAAATAGGAGGAATCAGAATTTGTGTAGACCTAAGAAAGCTAAATGAAGCATGTCCGCATGATCCATTTCTGACACATTTTATAAAGGAAGTGTTAGAGAATGTAACAGGGTAGGATGCATATTCCTTCATGTATGGATTCTCGAGATATCAACAGATAAATATTGTGTGGGAAGATATATATAAGACTACTTTTTCAATAGAGTGGGGAAGCTACCAATACATAGTGACGTCTTTTGGGATGAAGAATGAACCTACAATTTTTTCAAAAGTAGTGGTCGCATCCTTTAAATAATTTATTCATAAGTTCCTTGAAGTTTATTTAGATGATTGGACCATTTTTAGTCTCTTTAGGAATCACATAGAAGTACTAAGATCAATTTAGGATAGGTGTAGACAATGCCATATTTCGTTGAACTTGAAGAAATGTGTTTTTGGTGCACCTTTTGGAATTTTTTTGGGCCATGTGGTATGTAAGAAAGGATTACTAGTGGATCCTGCCAAGATTGCAGTGAATTTGGACTTACAACCACCTGTATCAGTAAGACAATTAAGAGAAACCCTGGGCCATACAGGATACTACAATAATTTCATCAAGGGATATGCACAGATTACCAAACCCATGGAGAATTTTTTGAAGAAAGAATCTAAATTCCAATGGAATGAGGACTTCCAAAAAGGTTTGGACACATTAAAGAAGAAGTTAGTGACTGTGCCAATTTTGATATTCCCATATTGGAAGAAGGAATTTCATGTTCATGTGGATGCATCATCCATATCTTTGGACGCAGTATTATCTTAGCCAGGCGAGGGAGAGTTATACCATCCAATTTCATTTGCAAGTAGGAATCTATCAACAACAAAAAATAGCTACACTACAACAGAACGAGAGGGATTGGCGATGGTGTATGTGTTGTATAAGTTTAGGCATTATTTATTGGGTTCTCATTTCAAGATGTATATGGACCATTCTGCACTAAGATACTTAGTGAACAATCCAGTGTTGGGGGGGGATAATTTGTAGATGGTTTCTATTGTTCCAAGAGTACGACCTTGAATTCATCTTTAAGCCAGGTAAATTGAATGCAGGACCATATCACTTATCGTGCATTCTATCAAGAAAATATGTAGGGAACCTAGATGATAGTTTACTGGATGCACATTTATTTCCAGTTTGAATGGTGGATGACTACTTCGCAGACATTGTGCAATTCTTAAGTACATGAATGCCTCCATCGAACATGACAGTTGCACAAAAGAAATAGTCAGTGGTTAAGGAATCGGACTATCAGCGAATTGCATAGAACTTATACAAGTTAGGTACAATGGGATATTAAGAAGATGTGTGCTAGAGAATGAAAGTCCAATGATACTATAAGAAGTGAATGAAGGTATTGCAGGAGGAAACTATGAAGGTAAAGAGACATCGCAACATATTTTGCGCCCAGGGATCTAGTGGCCCACACTTCACAAGGATGCTAAGGAATATTTCCAAGCATGTGATGTTTTTCAAAGTGTTGGAAATCCATCCAGAAGGGATGAGATTCCTTTGCATCCACAAGTTACACTGTGGGATTTTGAGAAATGGGAAATAGAATTCGTTAGACCAATCAATCCTCCAGCCAGTAGATTAGAAGATGGGTATATAATCATTGCGACAAAGTGTTTGACTAGATGGGCCGAAGCAGCACCAGTCATAGACTGCAGTACGGAAACTGGTGCACGATTTTTGTTTAATAATGTAGTGACAATATTTGGGTGCCTATGCATTTTACTCAGTAATCAAGGGACGCATTTTCTGAATAAGATGATTGCAGCATTGACTAAGGAGTTTCAAATTCACCATCAAAGGAGAAAGACATACCATCCTCGAGCAAATGGGATAGTAGAAGCTTTCAATAAGATTTTGGAAAATGTGCTAACAAATATTTGCAATGTAGGGAGAGATGATTGGGACTTAAATATCCCTGCATTGTTATGGGAATATAGGACTACAAGAAAAAAGTTTATAGGACAGACACCTTTTAGGTTTATCTATGAAAAGTAAGCAATAATGTCAATGGAATTTATTGTGCCAAGCTTGCGCATTACATTGATTATTGATCTTGCAAATTCTAGCATAGTAGAGGAAAGACTGTCATAGTTTTTATAGCTCGAGGAAGACTAATTTGTCATAGGATTACATCAACAAGTCCAAAAGGAAAGAGAAAAAGCATGGAATGAAAGGAATATTAAATAGAAAAGGTTTCAAGTGGGATACTTAGTGTTGTTATATGACATTAAGTTCATGCAGCACCCCAGGAAGTTTAGGATGCATTGGTTAGTTCCATACGTGATCAAGTATGTGTCAAAGGCAGGAGTTGCGCAATTGGAAAGATTGAATGGAGAAGTCCTGGGAAGAATGGTGAATGGGAGTAGGTTGAAACTCTATAAGAATGGTCGATCGTTTGTGCACTAGTCTAACCTGCGCGAGAAAAAGAAAAAGAAAAACAGAAAAATAGAGGAAAAATAGGGGGAAAATTAACTAAGTTACAATGAGTAAGTGCGTAGAAGAAGTGAGTGTCACACAGATGGACGAAACTGCTCCAAGAAAGTAAACTACATGTAGAAGTGAAAGTTTTTCATTGAAATAACGGGTAAGCAAGAAGGACAGATAAATATCGTTAAACAGAATTAAAGAGAGGAAAGAATGGGTTAAAATTCGTAATGACAACACAACATGGAAACGCGTCATCATAAATGGAAAAAGTCGACAGAGAATGTGACAGATCGGCAAATAAAAGAAAAAATATAGGAAACCTTTCCTTCAGACACTCTTTCCTTCAGACTTTGGTAACCCTGTGATGAAATCCATGGAAATCTCCTCTCAGCGCTGACTTGGGATGGCTAATGGTTGTAAAAGACCTGGGGTCTTACTTGTTTCCACCTTATTTTGTTGGCAAACCAAACATTCTACCACAAACCTTTGAACATCAATTTTAAGGCGATCCCAAAAAAAATCCTTCTTGACTCTATGGTAGGTTTTCAAAAATCCCAAGTGCCCTCCTACTGGAGAGGTGTGAAATTCCAATAGTACCTTTTGTTTGAGCTAGGAGTTCTTACACAAATATAAGTGATATTTGTACCATAGTGAATCATTTTTCCATCTAAATGTATCTGATGCACTGGAATCCTGCTGCAACTTTTGAATGAGAGTCCACACTTTTTCGTCATTCTTCCATTCATCCCTTGCTT
>SNQJ01S0042292.1:28668-63178 GCA_010110895.2 Picea sitchensis | reverse complement strand
AATGGAATAAAACCGACATAAATAAAATAACATTACTAATGTAATATGCCCCAATTAAGGGGTAATCAGCCAATATTAGGTCTTAACAAAAACCATATAGCTCAAGCAGTTGTCGCTTGTAACCCAATTACATATATGGCACCACTAAATGCAGCAGTGTTCGTACCAAAGAAATCTCGAACAAGAGCAGAAACAACAACACCATAGGTTGATGAGACTTTGGGAGTGTTATCACACAAATTGTACTTTCCCAAATCCCAAGACAATTGAGGAAATATTGGTGTAACAAGGGGGTTACATATCCCTATCACCTCAATAGGAAACCCCTTTTTGTTTAGGAGTATGTTGAAATTACCCCAAGGGAGACATCCCTAGTGACCTAAAGGGCTGGTGAAACTAAGGAAAGGATGCAAGAATGCCCCCCTCTAACTGATCACTCAAGTCAAAAGGTATTTATGTCTTAAAGAGATTAAACAAAAGTAATGGATGAAGTGTACCTGGCCATAACAAGACAACAAGAAACAAATATGGCATTTTTCAAGTACAAAATGATGTTAATGCTTCAATAAGACAATGAACCTTTCAAATATAAGCCGAATGATATAAAATTGCAGCAATATGAAAGTTTACAACAGCAATAAGTATTTTATAACATCTATAAGAAATATGCCTCAGAATTGCTTGAAAAGACAATGAAAAAGTAGCTTTAACTAGGCAAAATGATAATCAATTGTCATATGCAATTTCTGAAGTGTCTAACTAGCATTTAAGGTCAGTTTTGCAGAAAATTTGTTGTAGTTAGAGGTATGTAGAAATATTTTATAACAGTAGCAAAAATACAAGTAATGTAGGCTAAGTTAGGGTTAGTTTTAGTTAGTAGGGTAGAAAGTAGAAGTTGAGTCTGAAGGTTGATGATTTCTCAAAGGGGGAAGAGGTGAAGACTAGTGCCTTTGTGGGGTAATGGATTCAACAGATGGTGTTTTTCACTTGAAAGTAGAAACAACAATGATTATACTTGTCTAAGTAAATAATGGATATTAGAAGAGTAGCACCTTAAGTCTTCTAGGATCTAAACTTCTAGAGAAGTGAGCTACTAGAGAGTAGGAACTTCTAGGTCCTAGTGACTTCCTTCCCCTTAGTATATTGAAAACAATTAAGAGCAACAAAATCTAGGCAATGGATTTTAAAGTGCTAACACTTTAGGGCTTTAGAAGTGTGTCTAGTTCAAATCACTTTAATAAAGTATAGCAAATAAAGAGAAAATAAGTAGCACCTTAAGTCCTTTACTCCTAGGGTTTGTCAAGAAAGAAATTTCATAATCTTTAACATGAATAAGAAAATATACCATAACCATTCAAAATTAAATGAAAATTGCAGATTTACTTAATTCACCAAGAATAATCAAGCAATAAAACCCTAGATTGCTAAGTAACTTCACCAAAAAATGATCCAAGTTGCAAATTTTAGCCTCCAAGACAAGTGTGCCTCACTATTTCAGCCAAGAAATCCCAAATAGGGTGAAAATTTGAGTCCTCTTCCTCTTGTGTGAGGAGTTATGATGATAAAATGAGATTACTTTATCTCTATTTATACAAATCTTTGACCTTTAATTAATTTTAGGTCAAATAAAAGGCATGCCTGGCCAATTTACATTAAAATCCAATTTTGACATAAATAAAATTAATTAACATCTAAAAACATCTCTAAGGGTGACATCATGCTCTTCTAGGGTGATGTTGAGTCCCTAAGGTGGAACATTGGGCCTGAAAGGTAGGGCACTTGGCCTCCAAAGGCCCCAGATGAAGTCCACACGTGCCACTAGGCTCATAAATTCCTCCAAAATGGAAACCCTAGCTTTGGATGACACCCAAGGTCATGATAGTGATGTCATGGGCCTTCTAGGGACAACGTACATGTGGAATATCAAGATCCCCCTGGGTCTAGGTCTTCTAGGGTGCCTCCAAAGGAAAAGTCCTTCTTTCTTCCTGGTGAAAATCCCTGATGTCTTCTTGCCTCTGGCTGGGATTACAACATCCATCTGTGGGATTTAATCCCCCATGAAGTTCTGAGCTAATCATTCCCTCACGTGTACCTGTCCACCGGGAAAGGTCCTAAAGCAACAACAAGTACTCTCTCTAGGGGTTCATAATTCACATGGATTGTAGCGTGTAAATCACATCCAATAATTAAATTACCTAAACATGTGCATCAAACACCCTTTAACCCAAAAAAATGCTCAAATACGTTATGCAACTTGAAAATTCAGGTTTGGAGAAGGTCTTAGGGTGTCCTATTAGGATAACCCTCCTTAAGTTTGGGTTATTTCCTAGCTGGGAGCCAATCCAGGTCATGTAAGTGTATGAGGTGGCATACGGTAAGTGTTTCATCATGGGGTGCAATAATAACAGGGAAATGTAGGTCTTACCTATGGGTGCCTTTGTAGAGGGTGAGTTGCACCTTGTCATAGATGTTATTGTTTCCTAGCCCATTCATTGCCTTTTAATCTTAGCTTCATTGCTTTTGATCTTTTTCTTTTGTGCTTCAAGGGAATAATTGAGGGACATTATATTGACTTGATGACTGTAGGTGACAACGTTATCCACAAACATTTCACAAATATGAGAAGGTTGGTTTGTGATGAGACCCCATTTATCTTGGCTATGGATCCAAGAGCCACTACCCTGGTTTGGTGACCAGATAGGTGGTAGTGTCATACTGCTACATGCCCATGGTCATAATAGGTCAACTCATGATGAGACCTCCTATCCACCAACTAGTACCTTGAGTGTTTATTTATTTTATGGGTTCCCTTTTCTTATTGAGAATCTTTTTATTTCTTTCTAGGGAATCCCTGGGCAAATAATATCAAAGGTTTCAATACCATTTTAACTCTTGCCAACTAATTTTACCATATGAGCCTTTATCCCCTTCTTCCCACAAGGAAAGGTACAACCCTTCCTAGTGTGGCCAATCCCAATGCCCGCACAAAGGTAAGGAGATATGAGAGGAATAAATATGGAAAGTGGTAAGTATGGAAGGAATAGACGATGACCTTTCACAGACCCACCCAGTGGCAACCCACCCTAAAGGTAGATTGACTTACTAGAGAACAATGTCACCCTTCGAGGCATAAACAATTCAAAGAGAACAATTTCTAAGCAAACGTTATGAAATGAAGGAGAATTCAATGCAACATATTCAAGTGCTTCAAAAATTAGAGTGACACATACCATGATACGTGGACTCATTACCTTATTGAGAAAGACTCACTACTACTTCAGGAACAAGCTGGTGGGATGGATATAGTTGTTGTTGATAAATGGACTAGACTGAAGAAAAGAGGGGCCCTCTGGGGTGATTCTCAAGTCGCCCGGCTCTTGGTACTCCACGTCTAGGACCTGTGGGCCTCGAGACTTTATCTCCTTAGTTATCCTTAGGGTAGGGGATAACATCTATCTCCAACTCAGGGACATGTGCTCATCGTAGAGTGCATGAAAACCTCAACATCTCTAGTATGACATGTGCCTACTAAATCTCAACAAAAGGTATTATTAATATTTAGGTTGGTGATATCACCCCTTGTTCACATATGATATAATAAAATAAAGAGCATCTCTAGTCTATAATATGATCATGAGCATACATATATACAAGTGAGACAAAATAATATGCAAATGAAACTACATGAAATGTAATGGTATATACAATGGATGCAAAATTCCTACATATCCAACTTGGATGTCCTTACCTGACATTATGTCAGTGGGAAGTAATGCTTGATGTGGATAGCATGCACATGTAGCTTCAAAGCTTCCCCTTCAATCATTTTTAAATTAAAAGAGTTTATTCCCGTTTGACTCATAATTTTGTAAGGACTTGTCCATAATCTGTCAAAAATCTTGTGCATACCAAGTTTCTCTCTCCTTTTGTCCCATAATAACACTAGTTCCCCTTCTTTGAAATCCCTCTCATTTTCTTTGTGATAAAAAGTTTTCTTAACCTTCTCTTGACTTTTTTCCATCTGACTTAAAGAAACCCTCCTGGATTCATATAATTCCACCAACTGGTCAATTCATCCCTAGATTGCTTCTTCTTTTGTGGTGTATTGTTGGGAGAAGCAAAGGATAGGGATTTGGAGGTTCACAAGTAGTTTAGCCTCCAACCCATATACTAGTTCAAACGGGGTTTTTCCTGTTGAGGTCTTTTTTGTTATGCGATCTACCCATAGGGCATGCTTGATCTTGCTATCCCAAGCCTTCATATTTTGTCCCACAACCTTCTTGATGATATTCATGAGATTCTTATTGCTTGATTATGCCAAACCATTTCCCTCGGGGTCGTAGGTTGACAAATGGGATAGAGTGATACCATATTTAAAACAAAATTCTTCTAAGGCAAGGGAGCTAAAACCTTTGGCATTGTCAATGGTGATTTTGGTTGGTACTCCAAATATTATTATGATTCTTTCTTCCAATAAGTTCAAGACCACCTCCTTAGTAGCCTTCTTTGTGGGAACAGCCTCCACCCATCTGATAAAGTAATCTGTTGCGGTCAAAATCCATCAGTAACCATTACTTGAATTATCCTTAAATTCACCAACTAAATCCAAACCCCATTGTTGAAAAGGGGTTTCTACAATCACGGGTTTTATAGGTTGTGTCGGGAGTCTTTTTTTACCCGCAAAGTATTGACAAGGTTGGCATGACCGGACATATCGGTGTGTATCATCAAACAATGTCGGCCAATAATATCCATCTCTCAAGATATTATGAGCGGTAGTACAGGCAGCAAAGTGCCCCCCACAATATCCAAAGTGTACTTCCCTTAACAATTTGTTAGCTTCATCTTTGTTCACACATCTAAGGAGAACTCCATCTGGGTCTTTCCAACCAAGACCATCCTCAGTTAAGTAGTACTTCATATCTTTAAGTCTTAGAGCCCTTATTTTATAGTCCACTAGGTGGTCCAGGCACGATAAGTTCTTAAGGTAATAGATTATGTCGAAATATCATTCATCGTGTTCTAGTTCACTTACCACCATATTCACTTGCTCGTTTTCTCCCATTTGTATGGATTCTTCATTGCTTTCAGTCAACATCTGAGATAACCCTTGTCCCTTTACAATATTAGTGGGTTTTATTTCTAGGTCATATTCTTGGATCTTGGAAACCCACTTACCCCTAGTACCCATACAATCTTGTTGTGATAAAATTGTTGATGACTGCAGCGTTCTGTGAAATTATCCAGGATACGTTCTCCTCTGTGACTGAGTTGAGTCGACCTGTGAGAGATCCCAGTGATGGGTGTATCATTCTCCTCTAGAATGAGTTGATTCATGCCCCAGTGTTGGGTATTCCCATGTGATGGGTGTATCGTTCTCCTCTATGTGAGAGTAGAGTTGATGTGATCTTCTTTCTTTGTACTCCTGTGGACTCAGTTGATTCAGACTTGAGATGGTACTCCATATGATTCTCTGGTGGACTTAGTTGAGATAGAGATATGTTGAGTATGACATCCATGTGGTTGAGAACAGGTGGACGTGTCCCTAGTTGTTGAGCACTAGTGGACATGTCGATCCCATGCTATATTGTCTAAGTGTAATATTTACTTGTAACCCTAATTATGATGTAAAGGGTACAAGTCGGCCCCACCATATGTGAAAGATAATTAATGTTTATTGTAATAAATAATTATATTTCTGAGTTATCGAGGTCGGCCTTGTTGTGTCAATAGAAACACATATTGTTTTTATTGTTCTAGTATAAATAGAGGTGAATTCCCCATTGAGGAAACACACTCACACACACTCTCACATGTAAAATCAGAATTTCAGCAAGTGCATGTAAGGTTGAAGTGTGCACCTCTCTTGGGCACTAGTTTCAAGGTTGTAGAAGCACCCTCTTATGTGCATTAGGGTTTGTGGTTGGGGATATTCTCTTGAGAATATAGTAAATCATTGTTGGGTTTTCTTCCCTTGAGTAGAAGGGTTTCCCAGGATAAATCTTGTGTATCTTGTGCATGGTAATTCTTCTTGTGATCTTGGTTATTGCAGCACTTCTGTATGGTGTAGTTGCATTTATTTATGGTTCAATTACATGCTAAATGAAATAAACCTCATCCTTGAGCCCAGAATAGTGAAAATTCAACATGGTATCAGAGCGTAGGACTTGAAAGAGCCATTGCACAAGATTTTAAAGAAAGTCGTCCTCTCTTCTGCAGAACCGTATGGCCCTCCTAGGTTTTCCAGAAAAAGGTACGACCCTCTCCATTTTTGGTTGTTCCAGCACCTTCCACTAAAAAGTTGGGGCTAATTTTTGCATAGGATTGTACAACCTCCTTCAGCACATCACCAACAACTTTTAGATTGAAAATAAGAGAATTTTGGATTTTTGGCCCTAGGGTTTCTAGGGTTTCATAATTTTCTGCAGAATTTTGGTTTTACGGTTTCTGCATCTCATTGAAGGAGTTTTTCATCTCACCAATGTTCTTCTGACTTTCAAGGATTATTGTTGGAATTCATAAGTCCAACGAAACCTAAGGTTTCTAGCCTAGCCTAGCCATTAGGTTTCCTAGCCTAGTTTCTAAGGGCTTGTGGAAGAATCTGCAAACCATGTGGAACAGAACCTTGGTGGAAGATAGGTTTGATGGATCAAGCAAATTAATTTCCTGGAATTCAATACTATAGATCACCCTAGAAGAGGATGACTTATTGAGTGTGATACAAAATACTCTATCGGAGAAAGCTACCGATGAAAAGAAAGAAGAATGGAAGGAAGATGATGTCAAGGCAAGGAAGATAATAATCTACTCAGAGAGAGATTGTCCTACCAAGAAGAAAGGAAGACAACTTGCCTCCACTGTTGGTGTTGATCCAAAGCCACATCATATAGATGAATACATCAAATATGAAGCTTTATTATTCAAATCATCACTCTTAGGTACGATTCCTACTAATAATGATATATGGTTAATTGACAGTGGTGCCTCCAGGCACATGACTGGATATAGATATCATTTGAAAGAGCTTGTTGAGAAAGAGACCAGTCTACATGTTGTTCTTGGATAAAATACCAGATATAATGTGAAAGGGGTTGGAAATTCTACATTCCAAGTAGATTTTGGCATACCCCTTTAGTTGAGTGAGGTACTATATGTACCTGGGATGAAAAGGAACATTTTCTCTATTTCTACCTTAGAGTATAAAGGATATCAGGTTACCTTTTCTGAAGGAAAAGTTCTTGCATGGCACAAGAACTCACATATGGATTCTTCCTGATTAATTGGTGTTCAAGAAAATAATGTATACATATTGATTGTCTGACCAGTCCAGGCCTTGTTACATGACACTATTATCTTGAGTGAGTTATGTCATAGGAGACTTGCTCATATTCATTATATATCCCTTCATGTTCTAGGGAATATGGTAACAGACATTCCAGAGATACAAGTTCAGCATAATAGTGTTTGCAGAGGTTGTGCTCTTGGAAAGAATGTCAAGGGGTCCTTCTTGAGCAGTGACAACAGATCCAAGGGGATATTGGACTTGATACATTCAAATGTGTGTGGACCCATGATTGTTTCCTCCTTGAACGAATATTTTTACTATGTTATCTTCATCGATGATTACTCTCAGAAGACATGGATTTATTTCTTGAAGACCATTGATGGAGTCCTTTCCATATTTCAAGAATTAAAATCTTGGGTTGAGAACCTGACCAGGAGGAGGATCAAGGTGCTAAGATATAATAATGGAGGAGAGTACACCTCCAAGTATTCCAGTGATTTTTGTATTGAGGCAGGGATCAAGAGGGAGTACATTGTTCCTTATAACCCTCAGAAAAATGGGATTGCAGATAGGAAGAACAGAACCATCATTGAGGAAACCAAAGCAATGATACATGATCAGAATCTACCTATGATTATGTGGGAAAAATAATCCATGATAGCAGTATATGTTCAGAACAAGAGTCCTCACCAGATTTTGAAGAACATGACTCCTAAAGAATCCTTCACCAGTGTGAAGCCTGAGGTTGGACACTTTAGGATATTTGGGTGTCGAGTATACTTTCATGTACCCAAGGAGAAGAGGTCCAAGTTAGACCCTTCAGGAAGAAAGGGTAAATTTGTGGGATACAATGAATCTTCGAAGGAATACCAGATCTACATCCCTGGTCAAAGACAGATTTAGGTGAGCAGAGATGTCATCTTTGAGGAAGAGATATCCTTTTGAAGATCCAAAGAGTCTCAGATGTAGATTGACAGTGAGACAGTACCTTCTCCCCCTTCAGCAGTTCATAGGGAGATATCCATTGATCTATTCGATCTAGTTGATCCAGTTGATCTAGTTGCTCCAGTTGATGTTCCCAGAGACATTGTAGTAGGCCATAAAATGTCTTCCTAGGATAGACAAACTCTGTAGGAGGCAAAGGGACATGCATCTCCTTGAGGAAAATTATGAGAGAGAAAGAGACCATAGAGATTTTCGAGCTATGTTTCAGCCATGAGCCACATCATTGATACTAAGCCTTCTTATCATGGAAAAGTAGTAGGTCAGCAAGTATGGCAAGATGCCATGATAGAAGAGTATTAATCCATCATGAAGAATGATGTGTGGGATATTGTTTCGAGACCAGAAGGGAAATTTGCAGTGACTTCCAAGTGGATCTATAAGATCAATCATGCATCTTATGGAAGTGTTGATAAGTACAAAGAAAGATTTGTGGCAAGAGGATTCTCACAGGTGGAGGGAATTGATTATGAGGAGACATTTTCTCATGTAGCCCGATATACTTCCATCCGTACTATCATTGCACTAGCTACATCCATGGGTTGGAAACTACATCAGATGGATGTAAAGACAGCCTTTCTCAATGGTGATATTGAGGAAGAGGTTTATATCATTGTAGAATTATTAGCCAATAATGAGCAGTAATAAATAAACAATCACACACATACACAGTACACCAGTGTTTTACGTGGAAACCCAAATCGGTAGAAAACCACGGAATGATTTTTCTTATATGTATTGAAGAATTACATTCATTGGAAGCACCAACTTCCTTTGTTTTCCAGCTGCAACTAGAAGGAGGCTCCAACCCCCTAGTTTCTCAGGCTACAACCTGAGGGAAGCTCCAACTCCCCAAATCCCAACCCCTAGTTTCTCAGCATAACCCTGTGGAAGCTCTAACTTCCTAAATCTCTCTGGCTACAATCATAAAGAGGCTACAACCCCCAATGTTCTCCTGCTACAACCAATTGCCCCATCCTGCCACCTCAAGTAGAAGTAGAATGATGGAACCATTGTCACACTATCATCATGAGATATTATACTGTTGTAAACTTGTACCAATAAATCTAAACCATGCATCAATCCATGCATCAACCTATACCTCAACCTCAGAATCAACCTTGCATCTATAAACAAGTGCATCAGCCATGCACCAACCCCAATCAACATATGTACCATAAATAAGTGCATCAACCATGCACCAACCTACAATCAAACTGTAATTCATAAAAAGTGCATCCAACCATGTACCAAGTATCTTCCAATCATGTTTCAACTACTCAATATGTACCAAACATCATCAACTACTATCTCAACCATGTAACTCAACATGTACCATAAACTTAAAAACCCTCATCAATTTTATCATCCAAATATGATTTGTAGCTCTCAAATAGACCTGGTGTATATATGATCACATTCCCTGAAACCTTCCTTAACTTTAAAACAAGACTAGCATTTCTATCAAACTTTTCTTTAGTCTCACATGCCTAGTTTTGATTATTTCAACAACCCTAACTTAGTAATCATAACTTTGAACCTATAATGTATAAATATTCAAACCGATACACAATGTTCTTCATTGTGTTTAATGTAATTCCTCCAAGTTTCACTTTTTACCATAGATACTTGATATGTTTTTCACTTGCATAGAAATTTCTGTGGATCCTAATCATTATAGAAAAAAAGTTATAGCTAAAATGGTGAGGATGACCTCAGAATAACATACCTAAGAAAGAACCATCAAAAGAATTTATCCTTCCTGCATTTCGACCTTCTTTCTTCACCTTCACTCAAAATTTGGTTTATATATCCTTGGTTACCTTAGACACATATATATTCAATATGCTCAAGTGATCTGAAATGATTTAAGCCTCATTCTCCATTTATGCTCTCCAAGTAGCTCCTTAAAACATCTTCTAGGTCACTCTTCATTCCACTTTCCTTATTTTTGTGGGTTGGTCCACTTCAATTTCTCCCATTAATAATATTGGTTTGAAATATTTCATTTTGTATTCACTTTGAATTATAATACACCTATCACTTCACTTTATTATTTACCTTTTAAAATCTCTTTAAACCACTTTGTGATTACTTTGACCTTTGGGGCTTCTAGGATGACATATGAGGGTCCTCCAACTGTATATTATAACTCTCAAACCATGAGGAGTTATAGGATCGCTCTACATACCACCAGAAAATGGCATGACATGTAATATCCATATAGAATAGTATTATCTTAAAATATATCATAACTCATATCGCTACTCCAAACCTCGGGTCTCCAACTTCTCATGGCCATAAAACTCTCTAACCGTGAGGAATTATGTGACGTTCCACATACCACCGGAAATGACATGATAAGCACTATCCATCTAGGATATTTTCCCTGACAAATTCACTTTCCTTCATCTCATTATTCCACAATTAAGCATGGTTTCTCTTACTCCACAAAGTGTCTTCTCGTGAGGGCTTTCACCATAAGGGGATCGCTTTGGATTTCATCCATATTTACTTCTTATCAACCATAACAAAACAATAATGAGTCATGTTTACATCAAACACTATTGGGTACATTACCCAAACCTTTTTTCTACAAGTCTTTCTTCAAGGGTTGACATCAATTACAACCAACCTTAATCAACATGATCCATATTTGGGACGGGGTAATTGTCTTTTAATGATATTTGGTTAAGGTTCTAGAAATCAACACATAGGTGAATGTCACCACTCTTATTTTATACAACTACCAAATTAGATATCCATGATGAATACCTAATGGGAACTATGATACCATCATCTACCATTTTTTGGAGTTCTTTTTGTATCTAGTTTTCCAACTTAGGATTAATATGCCTTAGTTTTTGTCGGAAAGGTTTGGCTCCTTCTGTCAAAGGTATAGCATGTTGGATGACATCACTCCTATAAGCAATCAATTCATTGTAAGTCCAATAAAAGGCATCCTTAAACTCTCTAATGAAGTTAAGTATTTCATTTATCTCTTCTTCAATGGTTCCCTGTTCTATCTTTACCATCCTAGGGTTTATCTCGGTGCCAATATTGAACTCCAAGACCTTATATGTTTGTTTTTTGGGTTTTTTTCCCTTGTACACATCATGTCTATCAAAGAGTTTTTCTAAAGGAATGCACCCCTTTGGAAAAGTATTGTTTTTCAAATTTACCACCTCAAGGTCCATAGACTCAACTAGGAAATTTACTTGTGAATCGGTGAAATCTCTACTGTTTTTCATGAATCTAAGGATTTGACTATCATCTTCAAAAACTTGTCAATGCTCTAAGTTATCAGGGATCAATGGTCTAAATAGAACCTCCATTTTGCACAAATTCTGGAGGGGGCCTTCACAAGGTTGCAAGGCAGATGTTGAGATAGCTAAGGCATCTACTACATAGTTTTCCTCTCTGGGGACTCCTTCAATTGACACCACTTCAAAATATTTTGCGACTGACCTTGCAAAGTCTCGGTACCTTTTGATTTTTTCATTATTTGTGGAAAATTTTAGTAAAAATTGTGATACTATTAGGTCTGAATCACCAATGATCCTCAAGTGTGTTATAACCCTATCAATAGCTAGATTAAGACCTATGATTAAATCCTCATATTCGGCAATGTTGTTCGTGCAATGATATTTAAGCCTATAGGAGTAGTAGAAATCTTCTTGAGAAGGGGAAATTAGGATGATGCCTACCCCTGAGCCAAAACTCAAGTGAGAACCATCGAATTCTAAGGTCCATATTCCCTCAAGAATTTTGCAAGGTTCATCTTTGGATTCTCCTCATTGAACAAACCAACTTTCTACTCCATTGTTCACACAGAGGAGTTGATTAGTGGGTTCTTTGGAAGCTTTAATGAGGCATCCAATGATAGGTTGTTTGTGAAGGCTGAAAAATCCTTCCTCAGGATAGGGTATAATGGCCTTATATCCTTGGTCTTGGAAGCTTCCTCCTAGTTTTTCTACCAAGTCTTTGCAGAATAAGATTCCCCAACTACTTAATGCGTTTATCACTATTACATCAATCTTGAAAGAGACATCAAGGAAAGAATGAAAGGAAACCACCAAGTATTTTATAAGACCATGTGTGAAACCATATCATGTATCATTATATGGTTGTGATACACTAAGTCCTATTTGGTGCATGACCCTTTGAGACATAATGTTTCTGGAAGTATCTGGGTCAAAAACTCAATTATGGAGAAGGAAATCATTGATCTAGAGGGTAACATAAAAAGGTGTGGGTTCACTGTATCTTGTACTAATGATTCCAACATGAAAAAAGACAAGGGAGTCTCCTCCAAAATCATCTTCCTCGGTGATTTTTGAAGGTAAACATTCAATGGCTCCTTCCTCACCCTCAAAATCTTCAAAGATATCTTCAGGAGGATTTAGATCTTCACAGGGCTCATGTTCTGAAAAAATCAAGGCATCTTTCATGTTTGAAAATCTTGTTGTCCAAGTACTGGTTCCCTTAGGGAAAGTATCCAATTTAATGTCATTTTTTACCTCTAGTATCTCTGGGAGATCATTTTCTTGTTCTTCCATGCTTTCCCCATTGAAACATAATATGTCATCTTGGTTGTTCAAAAGATTGAACTAGGAAATGGACTAGCTACATTTGAGATTTTCTTCAATCCGACAAGCACCATTTTGTGCTTCCTCGTGGTTTGTAGGAAATCGGTTCCTGAGGATAGACTGGAATTTTCCTTCAAAGGAATCTAAATATTGTTGGAGAATAGCACTCTTTGGTTGAAATTTGGGCTCAATTCGACCAAGTAAGGTGTTAAGCCTATCATTAAATTCCCCAACATATTCTTCATTTTGTTTGCAAATTTTTAGGTATTGGGAATAAAGGGAGGCCATATCTTCCCTCACACCCCATCTTCACAGAAAAAATTGTTCTAAATCTTCCCGGGTTGTGAGGATTTTGCTTGGAAGTTTAGTGCTCCATTTTCTGGCATTTCCGGTGAGTGAAGAAAAGAAAAGTCTCATAAATGTGTCATGGTGTTCTTTCCCAAACTGATGAAATTCATAACTCTCACGGAATTTAGTCCAATGTGTGTTACCAAAAGCTTCAACCTCTCCTAAAAACTTGGGCATTCAAGAATCAACATCTTTAGGGAGATCATGTAATCCTCCTGGGATATTGGCCAAGTCTAAAAGTTCTAAGAGTTCTTTGAGGGACCATTTAGGATGGGCCATAGGGACAACAGGAACTATAGGATAATAAGGTGTGTATTGACGTCCACTATGGGTCATCACCAGTGGAGTTTCCAAACAATATTATTAGATTTATTAAATGGATGAGGGGGTCACCCTCAGTGGAGTTTCTAGGTAAGCTTTGTGAAAAGAAGGATTTGGATAAAAGCTTATCGAAAAACTATCGTTGAGGAATATTGACTCGGTGTTCCCTGGCAACAGCTCCAAAAACGTTATTGCAAAGTTTGTACTTTCCCAAAGACCAAGCAAGTGACGCAATATTGGTGTAACAAGGGGGTGACCTATCACTATCACCTTAATAGCAAACCCCTTTATGTTTAGGAGTATGTTGAAATTACACCAAGGGAGACGTCCCTAGTGACCTAAAGAGTTGATGAAACTAACGCAAGGATGCAAGAATACCCCCCTCTCACTAGTCACTCAAGTCAAAAGGTCTTTATGTCTTAAAGAGATGAAGCAAAAGTAACGGATGAAGTGTACCTGACTAGAACAAGACAACAAGCAAACAATATGGCAGTTTTCAAGTACAAAATGATGTTAGAGCTTCAATAATAAAACGAACATTTGAAATATAAGTTGGCTGATATAAAATTGCAGAAATATGAAATTTTACAACAGCAATGAGTATTTTATAACATATTCAAGAAATATGCCTTGGAATTGCTTGAAAAGAAAACAAAAAAGTAGCTTTAACTAGGAAAAATGATATCAATTGTCATATGCAATTTCTGAAGTGTCTAACTAGCATTTAAGGTCAGTTTTGCAGAAATTTTGTTGCAGTTAGATGGTTGTAGCAATCTTTTATAATAGTAGAAAAAATACAAGTAATATAGCCTAAGTTAGGGTTAGTTTTAGTTAGTAGGGTAGCAAGTAGAAGTTGAGTTTGAGTTTGAAGGTTGATGATTTCTCAAAGAGGGAAGTGGTGAAGACTAGTGCCTTTGTGTGGTAATGGAGTCAACAGGTGGAGGCTTTCACTTGGAAGTAGAAACAACAATTCTTATACTTGTCTAAGTAAAGAATGGATCTTAGAAGAGTAGCACCTTAAGTATTTTAGGATCTAAACTTCTAGAGAGGTGAGCTACTAGAGAGTTGGGATTCTAGGCCCTAGCACCTTCCTTCCCCTTAGACTATTGAAAAACTTTAAGAGCAACAACAACTAGGAAATGGCTTCTAAAGTGCTAACACTTTAGGGATTTAGAAGTGTGTCTAGGTCAAATCACTTTAGTAAAGTCTAGCAAATAAAGAGAAAAGAAGTATCACCTTAAGTCCTTTACTCATGGGGTTTTTCAAGCAATAAATTTCATAATCTTTAACATGAATAAGCAAATATACCATAACCATTCAAATGAAATGAAAATTGCAGATTTACTTACTTCACCAAGAATAATCAAGCAATAAATCCCTAGATTGGCAAGTAACTTCACCAAAAAATTATTCAAGTTGCAAATTTTATCCTCCAAGACAAGTGTGCCTCACTATTTTAGCCAAGAACACCCAAATAGGGCACAAATTTCAGTCCTCATCCTCTTGTGTGAGGAGTTATGATGATAAAATGAGATCAATTTATCTCTATTTATACAAATCTTTGACCTTTAATTAATTTTAGGTCAAATAAAAGGTCGACCTCGCTAATTTATATTAAAATCCAATTTTGACATAAATAAAATTAATTAACATCTAAAAACATCTCCAAGGGTGACGTCATGCCCTTATAGGGTGACGTTGAGGCCCTAAGGTGGAACGTTGGGCCTGAAAGGTAGGGCACTCGGCCTCCAAAGGCCCCAGATGAAGCCCACACATTCCACTAGGCTCATAAATGCCTCCAAAATAGAAACCCTAGATCTAGATGACATTTAGGGACATGATGGTGATGTCATGGGTCTTCTAGGGAGATCATCCATGTGGAAGAGAAAGATCCCCCTGGGTCTAGGTCTGCCAGGGTGCCTCCAAAGGCAATTTCCTTCTTTCTTCCTGGTGCAAATATATGATTTCTTCTTTCCCATGGTTGGGGTTACAACATCCATCTGTGGGATTTAATCCCCCATGAAGGTATGAGCTAATCATTCCCTTATATGTACCTATCCACTGGGAAAGGTCTTGTACAAAAAACAAGTACACCCTCCAGGGGTTCATAACTCACAGGGATCATAGCATGTAAATAACATCCAATAATTAAATTACCCAAACATGTGCATAAAACCCCCCTTAACATAGAAAAATGTTCAAAGACGTTATGCAACTTGAAAAGTCGGGATTGGAGAAGGTCTCAGGGTGTCTTATTGGGATAACCCTCCTTAAGTTTCGGGTGTTTCCTAGGTGGAAGCCAAACCAGTTCATGTAAGTTTATGAGGTGGAATAGGGTAAGTGTTTGGGCATGGGGTGCAATAATAACAGGGAAATGTAGGTCTTAATTGTGGGTTTCTTTGTAGAGGGCGAGTTGCACCTTGTCATAGATGTTATTTTTTCCTAGCCCATTCATTTCCTTTTACTCTTAGCTTCATTTATTTTGATATTTTTCTTTTGTGCTTCAAGGGAATAATTGAGGGACACTGTCCTGGCTTGATGACTAGAGGTGACAGCATTATCCACAAACATTTCATGGATATGAGAAGGCTAGATCATGATGAGACCCCCTTTATCTTGGCTATGACACCAAGATCCACTACCCTGGTTTGGTGACCAGATAGGTGGTAGTGTCATACCAATACATGCCCATGGTCATAATAGGTCGGCTTGTGATGAGACCTCCTATCCACTAACTAGTACCTTGAGTGTTTATTTATTTTATGGGTTCCCTTTTCTTACTGAGAAGCTTTTTACTTATTTCTCGGGAATACCTGGGTGAAGCATATCAAAGGTTTCAATAGGATTTTAACTCTTGCCAACTACTTTTACCCTTTAGGCCTTTATCCCCTTCTTCCCACGAGGCAAGGTACAACCCTTCCTAGCATGGCCAATCCCAATGCCCGAAAAAAGTTAAAGAGAGATGAGAGGAATAAATATGGAAAGTGGTAAGTATGGAGGGAATGGACAATGACCTTTCACAGACCCACCCAGTGGAAACCCATCCTAAAGGGATATCAACTTACTAGGGAACCATGTCACCCTTCCAGGAATAAACAAGTCAAAGAGCATAATTTCCAAGAAAACATTATGAAATGAAGGAGAATTCAATACAACATATTCAAGTGCTTCAAAAATCAGAGTGACAAATACCATGAAACCAGGACTCATTACCTCATGGAGCAAGACTTACTGCTACTTCAGGAATAAGCTGGTGGGATGGAAATTGTTGTTGTTGATAAATGGACTGCAATGAAGAAAATAGGATCCCTCCAGGGCGATGCTCAAGTCGTTCGGCTCTTGTTACTCCATGTCTAGGAATTTTGGGCCTCAAGACATGATATCCTCAGTTACCCCTAGGCTAGGGGATAACATGGAGCATCATCATCAGAGCC
Organism: Picea sitchensis; assembly: GCA_010110895.2. Lineage (NCBI taxonomy): Eukaryota > Viridiplantae > Streptophyta > Pinopsida > Pinales > Pinaceae > Picea > Picea sitchensis. The sequence goes on along the minus strand of SNQJ01S0042292.1, from coordinate 46,199 downwards.
AAGGTTTACTAGGGATTACATTCCGCTGAGGAAGGATGATGTAGAACCAGTGACGTTGAATAAGGATTCCAAGTATCCATTGGTGATGCTCGACATCCCATATGGGCACATCATTTATGATGATATGTTATGTATGGCGTCATAGCTCAAGTATGTGGACCATGATATTATAAACATTACGATGTTCCTTGAACTTGCGTCGGGTGAATACTTGGAACTGAGAATAGATCTAGTGACAAATCAAGTTATAACTATGCCAAAGGTATGGGCCAGAGGGTTAGAATGTGTTGTAATACTAAATTTGTTTGGGATTCCACACTTGGGCAGGAGCCACGAAGTGAATGCATGTGTCAATATGTTTCTAACCTATGTACATGTCAGTTACTTATGGTTGGATAGGCCAATCTCTAGGGACATAGATCTCATTGCCTAAATTACAGGCTTATTGACACAAGGGGGAGATCCAACTTTGTTGTTTGCAGACAAGAAGAGTGACAGGGCTCTTTCAAAGGCCATGAGGGAGAAATTTTACATAGATAGAGGTGTCTGTGGGTTGGACATACCAAGTATTTGTGACCCAACAATAAGAATTGTGCCACGATCATTGGCATGTAAGTTGGTGAGGAAATGCAGGAAAGACCAAAGGCCCACAGGCATGATAGATGTTAGCTTCAGAAGTCACTCTTGGATTGTGACAAGAGAAGAGCCCAACGCCCATCAGTTTATGTCACGAATAAATTTAATGGGGTGATCGAATGGGTAGAGACCCAAGAAGATATCGCTCTAACTCAGGAAACCAGGCTTGGTATGTAAAAAAACAAAAGAGGTCTTGATCTAACTTCCATCAGTGAGTTGATTGTAAAATGAGCAGATGGAAGACTTGGTGAGATGAGTGAGCAAGACTACCTTGGGCATCAGGCCTTTCAACAGCTTGAGGAAGAAAAACTCAGAATACAAGATCCTCTTGGTTCAAAGTTTCGGGGAACTTAAGGGTGACTTGACTAGATCCTCCAATTCCAAATCATTCAGTGTTGAGAAAATACTAGAACTGATTAGAAACAATGCAACTATTACAGCGATCCAACATACATCATCCTATAACAGTGCAACTCGACTGGATCCTCCAATTCCGAGTTGTTCTAACACAGTGTAAACAAAGAGATGGAAAGAGGCTGACATTCATAAGGCAAGAAGTCTCACGTGCCAATACATAACCAGAGCAACCAGTGCTTCATTAAAACTTTACAATCGGGAGCCTAGCTCAACCATCGATAGATTAAAAAATGGCGAAAATGCCTACATATATTCAAAACAAAACAACAATAGTGAAAACGAGTCACTGCATTAAAAACATTGTGTCTGCATGTCTTCTGGCAGTCTGCGCATGCAGACTCTGAATTATCGTGCACTTATGACAGACGCAATCAGACTCTTGACTGACCTGCAAATGAATCGACATGCTTTTAATCCTTTGTTGGACTTTCCATTTATGGTGGAGATGATGTATAACCACCTCCAACAACTTCAATAACTGTTTTCTTGGGATCGGGAACAATCCTAGTCAACTCTGCCCTTTGGGATGTGGAGGTCTTCTCATGGTGCCACCTAGATCAGTTGAGCGGTCTAATGGATAAGGTATGGAGGATTTGGCATGTTTGGCATGGAAAGGGGAAAGGGAGTGATCATGAAAACAACATGGGCAAGACACATGGCAAGAAGAAGGATACAAGGAAAGAGCGAAGGTGATGAGATATAATGGTAATGGGGGACACATTATTTATGAACGGATGACGTGGAAGGGAGCGGGACAGATGTCGGAGGACAAGGAGGGGCCAAAGGAAATAGGCCATGTCACGCGGTCAAGTGGAGAACAGATGGCAGGGGAGAAAATGGTACAGAAGGCGACATGACAAGAAGGGGGCCCCACATCAATACCACACCATTCTGGACCCTCCCCCCCTTTATTAAAGGCAGAATGGAAAAGGGGTTCTGGAATCACTTGAGCGTCATTGATCTAGGCACCCCAATATTTACCATTTGAGAGATGCGCACCCAATTCCAGACCCCCCCCCCCTTCATTAAAGGCAAAATGGTGAGGGGGCTCTGGAATGAAACCTCAGCCATAGATCTAGGCGGGCAAATCTTGGCCGTCCAAAACTATCTACTCGCTAAAATGACGCACCCACCCTCTAAACTTTTGGGGAAAATGGGTTTTATGAATCTATTTCTTTGCCCAAGGGGACGCTTCTTTTAGGAAAGTACCCCATACATGATTATGTTCTAACATTAGGCTCCATGGGGGATGGCACGCCCCCTGCGAGATGCCGAGAACTCTTTTGTAGCTTTAGTGCCTTGTTGTTGGGCTATGGAGTCATTATTTAAAACTTAAAGATAAAAAGAAAAACAATATTTACAACTGCATAAGAGCCATGTGCGGCTCAAGAGCAACATCTCTTCAAGAAATGCCCATTCATAGGGCCATTGAAAACTTCTTGATCCTTCAAATCTCGTAACCTGTAGGTATTATTTGAAAATACTTCAGATATTTTGAAGGGCCCGACCCATAGGGCTTCAAATTTTGCGTGCTTGCCCTTGTATTTCTTAGGAGCATCCCATTTCAGTACCAGATCTCCCGTCTGGAAATCTTCCTTCTTGGCCTTCTTATCGAAAACCTGCTTGATCTTCTGCTGATGGTCTTGAATTTTATTCATCACCTGCTCTCTAGCCTATTGGACCTCTACCAGTTGATGAATTCTTCTGATTATATCATCAGGCTCCTCTTGATAATCCTGGAGGAATTTTGCTACAGGAATGGCTAGCTGAGAAGAAAAAACAGCTTCTGCTCCATAGACTAATTGGAAAGGGGAGATGCCTATAGATCTCTTTGTGGTCACTCGATCGGCCCATAGAGAAAATTTGAACTTTGAATCCCAGGCCTTTTTGTTGTCCTCCAACAGTCTTTTGATGATCGTTATCAGGATTTTGTTGGAGGACTCTACTAAACCATTTCCCTGGGGATAGTGTGGGGTGGAGTGAATCAGTTTGATCTTGAATTTCTCATAGAATTTGGCTAATGGTTCATCCTTGAAAGAGGCTGCATTATCAGTAACAATCTTGCTTGGGCAGCCGAATCTTGTGATGAGGTATTCCAAGAATACAAATATTATCTTGTGGGAAGCACACCTGGTGGGGATAGCTTCTATCCACTTAGTAAAGAAATTTGTGGCAGTCAGGATCCATCTGTGCTGCCCACTGGAAGCAGGGTGGATTTCTCCAATGAAATCTAGGCCCCACTGCTAGAAAGGTCCCGAAACAACTATAGGTCTTAAGGGCAGAGATTTAAGTTGTTGCTTTCGTGAGAATCTTTGGCATTTGATGCAGGCTCTCACCTTTCTGCAGATGTCAGTGAATAAGGTGGGACAATAGTACGTAGCCCTGAGGATTTTGTAGGCTGTGGTCTTCCAGAAATGATTCCCTCCACATAGGTTGTTGTGAAATTCAGCAATGATCCTTTCAGCCTCTTGTGGATTCATACATTTTAAAAGCATCCCCATGGGGTCTCTCCAATATAAAACTTGATCGACAAGGCAGTATTTGACTGCTTTGAGCTTCAGAGCTCTTGCCTTGTTCTTTTGCAGGCTATTGGGAGGCTACAACTCTTGAAGAAAATATATGACATCCTTATACCAAGGACATCGATCCAACGGGGGTTCTGCTTGAGTGTCTACATCAGACAATTGATCATGTTGATTTTTTGAGCATTCATTGATGAAACTTACCCCCAAATCTTTGCAAATTGCTTTAGCCAACAACTTGGCTAAACCTTGACCTTTGATTAATTTGGTAGGCCTTATTTCCAAATCAAACTCAAGGATCTTGGCTATCAATTTACTCCTCCTCCCATCTATATTAGGCTGAATAAGAATGTCCTTAACAGTAGCCGAGGGGACATAGGCAATGATTTTTTACTGCAGGACATAGGTTCTAAAGGCTTTAAGAGCCTTTACTAGGGCATAGGCCTGCTTCTCCATAATATCGTACCTGACCTCGGCATCCCTTAGTGTTCTACTAAAATAGGCAATAGGTTGCTCTAGCCTGGCCTCGTTTATCTGTAATAAAACAACACCCACTGTGTCAGGTGAGGCAAAGGAGAAAATATGGAAATCCTTTGAGTAATCGGGACTGATAAGCACAGGAGCTTCAGTCAGGGATTTCTTTATCTGCTCAAAGGAATTTCAAGATTCAGAGGTCCACCTCACTTCATTTTCCTTTCTCAACATGGTTGTTATAAGCTTTACCACCTCATCAAAGTTAGAAACAAACCTCCTTAGAAAATTAATCTTACCAAGGAAAGACTGGACTTCCTTCCTCGATCTTAGATGACAAGGCTTGGATTGCTTCAACTCTGTTAGGATCAATTTTAACTCCTTCTGCTGATACTATGTGGCCCAGTAACTTTCCCTCCTTCATGGCGAACAGAGATTTTTTGGGATTCAATGAAAGGCCAAAATTCCTGCATTTCAGAAAAACCTTCCTGAGATGACAACAATGTTCTTTATCATATTTGGAAAATATTGTGATGTCATCCAGATAGATGACCACAAACTTATCCTTTTCCCCAATGAAAGCTATATCCATGGCACGTTGAAACGTTGCCCCTACATTCATCAATCCAAAAGGCATTTTAGCATACATGAATGTGCCCCATGGAGTGACAAATGTTGTATTTTCCCTGTCCTCGGGAAGAACAGAGAATTGATTGTAGCCAAAGAAGCCATCAATCATGGAAATCCTGGATGCTCCTATTACCCTTTGCAATATATGTTCCATCTTTGGTAAGAGGTAATTGTCCTTCCATGAGCTCTTGTTCAGGTTTCTAAAATCCACACAGAGACTAATTTCTCCATCCTTCTTCCTTACTGGGACCAAGTTGGCCACCCACTCTAAATATCTCAATGGCACGATGATCTGGGCATGTAGCATCTTCTTCACTTCTCTCTCCATGATAGGCATCAACATAGGACTGATCTGTCTTAGCTTCTGCCTAAATGGCTTCACCTCCTTTTTCAACGAGATTTTATGGTCAATGACAGAAGTGTCATAAGTTTTGAGATCTTCATAGGTCCAGGAGAAAACATCAACAAACTCCCTCAATAATTCAGCATATTCAGCCCTCTGCTCCTTTGTCAGACTTCTTGACAATTTGACAAACTTGTGTTCATTCTCGGTGCCAATGTTGCACTGAGTTGTATCAGCATCATCATATGAGATTTTCCCTTTTAATGCCACATCATTTCTATCAAAAATCCTTTCCAAAGGAACCAGTCCCCTTGGAATATGATTTCTAGGCAGCTGCACAATGTCATGCTCTGCAATCTTACTCAGAAAATTACCATCATCAAGCTTTGCTTCAGAAACAGAGTCCTGGTCAATATGCATTGCTGAAAATTCTTCAACAGTCTCCAAGAATATTTTGATCTCAAGATCATCCTCAAACACCTTCCAATGTTTGAAATTGTCAGGTATGGAGGGCATGTATTTTACTTCTACATCATATCTGAATTTGGGTGGCAAGGACACTTTGAAATTGCTTGTTGATGTAGCCAAGGAATCTGCCACTGTGTTCTTCTCTATTGGAACGAAAGAAATGTTAAATGCTAAGAAGAAATTGTTGATTAGGTCCCATACCTCATTTCTATAACTCTTGAGTCGAGGATGCTTGGCCTGATAAGCATTTCTGATATGTTGGACTATCAATTCTGCATCTCCGAACACTGCTACATGTTGAATTCCCATTTCCTTTGCAGTTCTCAAACCTAGAACAAGAGCTTCATATTATGCCACATTGTTGGTTGTTTCAAACTCTAGCTTGTATGACAGAGATATGGTTTCCTGAGTAGGTGACACAAAAAATACTCTGGCACCAGCGCCTTCCCTGGAAGGGGCTCCATCAAAAAACATTTTCCAGACGGAGGTGATGGGGGGAGAAAATTCATGAGAACTGGTGGGTTGCTTTTTGAGTTTTAGAAGAGGCTTGGGAGAATTAGTGAGTTGTAGTAAACTAGAACCTAAATCAGTGTCAAGGGAAAATATAGGATGTTTGGTAGGATTGGCTTCGTCACTGATTATATAGGCCAGCTGGGCTTCTCTGTATAGTCTCCTATGTTCTCCTCCAAACACTGGAATAGTAGCATAGGTTAGGTCCATCTGCAGGGTTCCCCCTAGTATTTTTATCTAAATCTTGATAACAACATACCAAAATTGGGGGGGATATCATCCACTACAATTTCCATGACCACACTTTTTATGGGCAACTGAATCAAGGTCACAACCAGGTCTTTGATGACTCCTAGACATTGAACTTTCCTGGAGTCAAAGGAATAGAGGTTGTGATAGGCTCTGGTGACTTCTAGTCCTAATTCTTCCATGACAGTTTTGGGCATGAGGTTGTGAGAAGCCCCTGAATCCATCAAACAGTTGTCCAGTACCATGTCATGTATGTTCAAGTATGTGTAGAAGGGAGGGGATGAATCATTTATGTCTTCTACCATAGGACCTAGGATAACTACGGGCTTTTCATCTTGTAAATTGATTGAGTCTGTGGGAAGGCATGAGGCTTCATACTGTAACAGCTCTAAGAGGCATTTTTTGAACACTTCATGTTTGATCAGTTCGGAGAGGGGCACAGGGATTCTAATTTTTCGAATTTCATGCTCAAAGTTAAAATAAGATGTAAGCTTTGGGATTTCCCTTACTTCAGGAACATGAATCTGGACCATTGGAGAGAGGGGTTGGGCCTTCTTACCTTTGTTTTTCCCTGCTACTTCATTAGCAGGTTTCTCTATTCTAGTGAACTATTCAGGAACATCAGGTGCTCCTATCTTTTTCTTGGACCTCGGTCTATACCTACTTTGGTTGCTACTAGCCTTGTCTCCCTTGATAAGTTCATTTAGCTGACTATCCATGAGAGATTCCTCATATGTTGATTGAGTGAGATGAGGAAAAGGAGAAGTATCTCTGAAGCAGTGGATTTCAAGATCAATCCTGTCTGTTTCCCCTTCTTCCTCATCAGCCACAAAATTATTTTGTAGAGGGGCCTGAATCTTCCGTTCTTCTCTATCTCTTCCTCTCTGGTCTTTTTGCATAGTCTGGGGAGCAATATTGTTTGGCCTCCTTAAGCTTCCTTTTTTTTCGTCATTTTGAGGATTTATGTATGATTGCTTCCCCTCCACCTTCATTTTCTCCATCTCTACAAAGAGAGACTTCACTATCTTGGTCAATTCATCCACTTGAGGGTGAGGCACAGAGGGGGCCAGAAGTTGAGGCTTCAGATATTCCCTTTCTCCTATCTGCGTCAGTCTTATTTCTCAGTCTGTCAACTACCAATACATTAGATTCCACCTCTATGGTCACATCTTTTATTTGAGCTAGGAAGGTAGCTCTTCTTTCTCTCAATAGAAGGCAGAAGTCAGGGTCAAATGCACTAGCATAAGAAATTTTGGCAGAGGCTTCTGTGGGTTTTATCTCAGCAAGGATCTTGTTATACATCTTATTGAATCTTTTGGAGAAGTTAGAGACAGACTCTCCTCCGATTTTCTTCAAGGACCGGAACTCTGCCATGTAATACATGAGATCTTTTTTATCTCCCCACTGCCTCAGGAAATCACTATCTAGAGATTCAATCCCAACAATAGATCCGGAGACCAATCTCCTAAACCATTTCCTCACCTCACCATCTAGGCTCTGGACGAAGACTCTCATCCAAACATCTTCATTTTCAATGTTCAGGTTGTCTACGTAACTGTAGAAAGCAGCCAGGTGCTATTCCGCAGTTATGTCCTCTTCCCCAGTGAACTTGAGCATATATTTCAGGTAATCTCCAGCAGGGAGAGGATTCATAGGTTGAGGTAGGATTAAGGGAGCATATTCGGCAGCCACTATGGAATCCATTATATTTAGAGGGGGATTAGCACCATCCATAGGAACAACAGGTGTAGGGGAACTAGGAGTAGATGAGGTTTGAAGTGGAAAGACAGGAGCTAAGCTTACAGAATGGGAGGGGAACTGCATCAAATCTGGAGAACGGGCTTGCGGGCTAAAAGGAACAAAAATTTCCCTTCCTTCAACAATAGTAATAATAGGAGGAGGGGTGGTAAGACCTGAGGTAGGAGAATATTCATATGGGATGGGTCTGAACCAGGGTACCACCTTGGGGAAGAGGGGAGTGACAATAGTTTATCCTACTAATTCGATACCAGGAGGAGAAAATCCAGCAGGAACACTCCCAAAATTTTGACTACGGGAAACTCCGACAGAAGGTAATACAACAGGACGAAATGAAGGGGTTGGAGTTTCTATAAAATCATGAAAATCATCAGAAATACCTGGTTTAGTAGTAGAAGTACCACCTTCAGAGGACTTTCCCTTTCTGATAATCTTCTCTGGGTTAGCTTCAAGTGGTGCTAACAGCAGTTGAGGAGTAGACCTTGTGTGTCTGCCTCTAGAAGCCATGGCTAAAACAATGGAGTCGCTTATGGGTTCCCCAGTAGAGACGCATCAGTGGAGTCACAAGGTGCATAGAATAAATCTCAATAATTCTAATATCTAATGCACCTTCAGAATTAGTTAATCGTTGTCGTTCAATCCCGGGGAAAATATTCAACTTCGTCCCCAGCAACAGCACCAGAAATGTTAGCGTCAGAAGTCACTCCTAGATTGTGACAGGAGCAGAGCCCAACGCCCATCAGTTTATGTCACGAATAAATTTAATGGGGTGATCAAATGGGTAGAGACCCAATAACATATCACTCTAACTCAAGAAACCAGGCCTGGTATGTAAAAAAACAAAAGAGGTCTTGATCTAACTTCCGTCAGTGAGTTGATTGTAAAATGAGCATATGGAAGATTTGGTGATATGAGTGAGCAAGATTTCCTTGGGCATCAGGCCTTTCAGTAGCTTGAGGAATAAAAAAAAAAATACAAGATCCTCTTGGTTCAGAGTTTCGGGGAACTGAAGGGTGACTTGACTGGATCCTCCAATTCTAAATCTTTCAGCGTTGAGAAAATACTAGAACTGATTAGAAACAATGCAACTATTACAGTGATCCAACATACATCATCCTATAACAGCGCAACTCGACTGGATCCTCCAATTCCGAGTTGTTCTAACACAGTGTAAACAGAGAGATGGAAAGAGGTTGGCATTCATAAGGCAAGAAGTCTCAAGTGCCAATACATAACCAGAGCAACCAGTGCTTCGTTAAAACTTTACAATCGGGAACCTAGCTCAACCATCGATAGATTACAAAATGGTGAAAATGCCTACATATACTCAAAACAAAACAACAATAGTGAAAATGAGTCACTTCATTAAAAACATTGCGTCTGCATGTCTTCTGCCAGTCTGTGCATGCAGACTCTGAACGATCGTGCACTTATGAAAGACACAATCAGACTCCTAGATGACCTGCAAATGAATCGACATGCTTTTAATCCTTTTCCGGACTTTCCATTTATGGCGGAGATGATGTCTAACCACCTCCAACAACTTCAAGAACTACTTTCTTGGGATCGGGAACAATCCTGGTCAACTCTGCCCTTTGGGACATGGAGGTCTTCTCATGGTGCCACCTAGATTAGTTGAGCGGTCTAATGGATAAGGCGTGGAGGATTTGGCATGTTTGGCGTGGAAAGGGGAATGGGAGTGATCATGGAAACAACAGGGGAAAGACACATGGCAAGAAGAAGGATACAAGGAAAGAGTGAATGTGACGGGATATAATGGTAACGGAGGACACATTATTTATGAAGGGCTGACGTGGAAGGGAGCGGGACAGATGTCGGAGGACGATGAGGGGCCAAAGGAAACGGGCCATGTCATGCGGTCAAGTGGAGAATAGTTGGCAGGGGATAAAATGGTACAGAAGGCGACACGATAGGAAGGGGCCCCATGTCAATACCACACCATTCCGGACCCCCCCCCCCCTTTATTAAAGGCAGAATGGAAANGCCCTCAATTAAAGGCAGAATGGCGAGGGGGATCTGGAATGAAACCTCAGCCATAGATCTAGGTGGGCAGATCTTGGCCGTCCAAAACTATGTGCTCGCTAAAATGACATGCCCACCCTCTAAAATTTTGGGAAAAATGGGTTTTCTGAATCTCTTTCTTTGCCCAAGGGGACGCTTCTTTTAGGAAAGTACCCCATACATGATTATGTGCTAACAATAGATACGACTGATAAGTGTGTAGAAGGGATATCGATGAGTTGGGCCCCATTTCTACTTAACCAGTTCGTCATCGATTGCGCAGAATCACAATATAGAGGCATGGAATTTCACTATTCCTGGTTGTTAATTCTCATTGCGATCACAACATGGAATGAACCAGAATATGTGCAGTTTCTGGGTCTAAGAGGTAAGCCCTGTTTGGCCACAAATTATCAAAACTTCTTGTACACGAAAAACAAGAGAAGACAGATAGACACCAACATTGATTTATTTCTATACAATGAAAGGATTAGGTGTATCCATAATACACCACGCATTTCACCACAACTTGTAGAGGCACACGCACCAATTGCGCAATTTCGGGCATACCATCATCACATCTACATACAAGCGAAGAAATACCTGAGAGAGGAATGGGTCCAGAAAAAGTACAAAATCATAGAGGATGGAATCCAACTGATTATGTAGGACGGGGAACCAGACTGGAAATTTCATGTGAATGAAACATAGAATAAAACCAAGGCAATGGTCAAGGAAATGGAAAAATAAATGGTGTAATGGACGCACAGGAGGCAGTACCAGAAGCAAGGGAAAAGAGGAAATACAAGGGTAAGGGGACAACAACATCTGCGTGGAAGAAAATGAAAGCCCATAGAGAACCATTTATCTACACTTTGACACGATGATATCGATAGGATCGGCTACCAAGTGAGGGATTTCATAGAAGAGGAAGCTCAGCAAACGTCGTAGAAACAATAATAAATGCACCAAAAGGTGCAGGAACATGTAACAACATTGCAGCAGCTCTGGGAGGCAGTAAGGAGAGAACTAGAGAGAATATCTAGTAAAGAACCAACAACAAGCGCAACCAGGGAAGAAGGGGCCACTACTTCTTACTTGTCAGATATAACAATAGTGCACAGAGTTTTGAATATCTCACCAGATGAAATTGAGTTCCCCACACCAAATATGCAAGAGAAGGCACTAGTACTAAGTCACATGGACTTAGTCATTTCACAGATTCCCATAGGAGCACTAGAAGGATTATAGAAATGTATTTTGTAGAAAATACAGTTTCACGCAAAGTCAATGTTAAAGGACTTGGCTAAAGTAATGACGGATAAGAAACGATAGTTGTGTAGGAGAAGGACAAGTCTAAGAAAAAGGCAGAGAGGATATTTAAGGAGAAGGATGAGGTCAATCAAATGGTAGAGAGGATACAAATTGTCATCCAAAAACTATGTAAGGAAATTCCACAGGTGTCGATGGTGGTAGAATCCACACTAGAGGAACATGTATCAAAAATCATTAAGGTCATTCAAGGCTTCTTCACCAGAATCAGGGAGTTGGAAGTGCGCACTACATCAAGGAAACCACATGAGGAGAAGGAACAAAGAGAAAGAACATCCATAACCTCAGTAACAAGAATTAAGACTCTGGATGAGGAGTGTGCGAAGTTATACGAAGAAATCACGAATCTTTGGAAAAAGTTAACGAAATATCTGACGATGAAGGTTGTTGAGGAAAGATTAAGGAATGCACAAGAGAAGGCACAGAAGGCCACGGAGAATATAAACACACTGCCACCATCTGAGCCCATAGTGACCATACTAGCGAACAAGAAGTCATACAACGAGAGAGAACAACTAAGGGGAGAGCAGAAGACTCTCACACAGTGATTAGTACCCCTACAGGATCAATAACTCACGGTCATAGGGGCATTGGACGTTGCACAAGGCATGGTGAAGAAAGCAGCACAAGACAGCAAGAAGAACATCACAACCCTGATTGTGCAGGTAGTAGAGGATATTTTGGAGAAATAAGTCGAGGTAAGGAATGAATTCGCTACAGCAAGAGAAACCATCCAAAAGTTCATGGAGGTGTGGAAGGGCGCAATGCAGTAGCATTAAGTGGCTCGGGACGAGCCACAGGTGAGTGTTGGGGACCTATTGAATAAGCAGTTTGAATAACTAAGTTTGGAAGAGTGCGCGCAAAAATAGAAAAGGGAGCAGTTTGCGGGGTCAAAATAGAAGTCAGATAAGGCGTAGAAGAAGGAAGGAAAGAAACAGTTCAGCACTAAATTAGGAAAAGTAGCATGCAGATGCAAAGGAAGAAAAAACAGCATGCTGGCGAAAAAAGAAGGAAAACAACTAGGACATGTTAGGTTTTTGGGATAAACTATTAGGGTTATGAGCCCTAACTCTATATATAAATATGTAATGATTTGGGGAAGAATAGGTTGTTGAAAGTAAGAGTTTAGCATGTGTATGATTGTGAATATATGCTTAGGTTTGTGGAGAGATTTTGCATAGAGAGAGGCGAGCACTACAGGGCGGCTAGGTTAGATTGAGGATATAATATGTTATATCTATTGTAAGCGCAGTGCGCAAACCTGGGATGATTACTGCATGAATATTAATATAGAAGCCAATAATTGTAGACGTATCTCAAGGATTAGGTGAACCAAATTAAAATCAGTGTCTTTATGTGTTGCATTTATGTGGTTGTTCATGGATGTTTTTTTTATGCATGATTAGTATATATGTGTTTACTATATGATTGATGTGCAGTAATAATAAATGATACAGTGGGTTATTTACATGGAAATATTTGTTATAAGGGTTCTGCACAACAGAGTTTGTTAACTAATCAAAGGATATGAATAAATATATTGTGCATAGGGTGGATGAATAGTAATGGATATGATGATAGCCTCACATCCCCCTGTCCCTGCAGAAACTTGGTTCCTGCATCCCCAATAGATACCTCGAGTGAGACTTCACTTGCATGAAGGTGATGTCGAAAGGGTTGGTATCTGAAGGGTTTTGTTGGTTGAGTAAACTAAACCCAAGGTGTTATAATTGTGTGCCAATAGTCACTATGTTTCACAGTGTCCACAGCAAAAGAATGGAAAGGGAAGTTGAAGCATAAACACAAGAAGAGACAAGATTCGCAAAAGAATAATAAATATAAATATATATAAATGAATAATTATTTTACAATGATGATTATTACAATGATGGGAGGCCCATTATATAATGGCCCCTATGAATTTTATGGAGATACATGACCTTTGGTAATGACTTTTAATTTATTTTTTAAATTATAATTTATCATTTATTGTAATTTATTATCTTCTTTATTATTATTTATATATATAACATTGTCCTTCCCTTAAATTTTTCTTTGTCCTCAAAGCAATGGTAACGAAGGATGTAACTGGCAGAAGTGCTCTAACTCCCATGTTGCGTATTCTTCCGTAATATTTTTCCATTTAATACGATACTCATTGATTACTCGAGAACGCAATTTATTTTCTCTTGTGGCAATAATGGCGGTTGGCTCCAAAATGAATCCTCCTTCCTCATCCAACATAGAGAGCATTGTTTGTTCCTTTTGGTGTTTCCCTAAGACTCTTTTTAGACACGATGCATGAAAAACATTGTGGATACGACTTTTATCTGGTAATTCCAACCCATAAGCTATATGACTGATTTTTTTGTTAATTTGATATGGTCCATAAAACTTTGGATCCAACTTATTCTTTCCTTGGTTTTTAATAGATAATTGTTTGTAGGGTTGAAGTCTTACAAATACCCATTCTCCAACTTTGAATTATATTTTTGTTCAGTGTTGGTCAACGTGTTGCTTCATTTGGTTTCTTGCAACTACTAAGTTTTCTTTGTGTAATTGAACAATTTTTTTACTTTAGTCTAAATGATATTTTACTAATGCAACTTTTGTTTGATTTGTGGCTAACTCTTTCCAAGGTGGTGGTTCATATCCATAAATATCTTGGAATGGTGTCATATTGGCCGATGTGCGATATGTGGAGTTATACCACCATTCAGCAAGGTGCAACCATTGAACCCATTTGTTTTGTTTGTCAATGACAAAGCAGCGAAGGTAGGTTTCTAAGCATTTAGTGACAAAAAATTTTGACCATCTGTTTGAGAACGGTAAGCTAAGATCATTTTAAGAGAGGTCAGGATTTGTTTGCAAAACTCTCTCCATAAATTCCCTTTAAACTTGCCATCTCTATCACTGATGATGACTTTGTGAAACCCATGTAACCTGTAAATAATATTACAGAAGACTTCAACTATTTGTTTTACGGAGTCTGTTTTCCTTACTCCGATAAAATGTGCATGCTTGGTTAGTCTATCTATTACCACTAATATTTTATCTTTTGCTTCTAATATGGGTAATCCTTCAATGAAATCCATTGAAATTTCTTCCCATTTTTTGTTGGGAATATGTCACTGGAGTAACCCAGGTGTTAATACATTTTCACTCATGTTCCTCTAACAAAGGTCACATTTTTCTACATATTTATGAATATCTACATTCATCCCTTTCCAAAAAAATGATTTACGAGCATTATAGTATGTTTTGATAAATCTAATGTGACCTGCAACTGGACAATCATGGGATTCTTGAATAACCTTTGATTTAAATCATTGATTATGGAACAAGTCTCTGGGTTTTTGACATACTTGGTTCAGATTTCGTTCAACCATTCAAGAATTGCTATTGATACTACAAAAACTTATGATTTTTCATATTTTCGTGAAAGAGCATCAACCACTATGTTGTCTTTCCCTCTTTTATGTAATATCTCCATATCAAATGTGGAAATTTTCTCTATCCATTTTTTTTCTCGGTTGTCAATTTTTTTTTTTGTAACAAGTATTGTATTCTATTATAATATGTATGTATCAAGAACTTGCTTCCCAAGACATATTGTCGCCATATTTTTAATGCATGCATGATGGCAAGAATTTCCTTGTTGTATGTGGACTGTAAGCATTCCTTTTTTTTTAGTTTCTTGCTTTCAAATGATATTGGGTGTGCATCTTGCATCAAGACTGCTCCAATCCCAAAACCTGAGGCATCACATTCGATTACAAAAGGTTTCAAAAAGTTAGGTGTTGTGGATGTAATTTTCTTTAAATTTTCAAAACACGCTTTCTCTTCCTCATTCCACTGAAAGGAGTTTTTATTTAGAAGATTTGTTAAGGGAGCAGTTAAATGAGCATAGTTATTGACGAATCTTCGATAATATACAGCCAATCCTAGAAATCCACTTAGCTTAGATATGCTTTTTGGCCTAGGACATTTTGCGATTGCTTTGATTTTATTTAGATCTACCTTGACTCTATTTTTGGATATAATGTGACCGAGATACTCTAATTCCTCCTTGCCAAATTTACCCTTTGACATTTTTGCATAGAATTGATTTTCTTCTAGAAGAGATAATACTTGTCCCAAATGCTTCATTTGTTCCTTCCATGTTTTGTTGTACACGAGGATGTCATCAAAGAAGACTAAGACATATTTCCTCAGGTATGGATGAAATAGTTCATTTGTAGTTGCTTGGAAGGTGGAAGAGGAATTAGTTAGACAAAAAGGCATAACTTTGAATTTGTAGTGTCCTTTGGGTGTCTAAAAGGTGGTCTTGACTACATCTACTTTTACTCTAATATGATAGTACCCTGATCTCAAATCAAGTTTTGAAAAAAAATTGGCTTCATGAAGTTCATCCAAAATTTCGTCGAAGAATGGGATGGGAAATTTGTTCTTGATTGTTATCTTGTTTAACCCTCAGTAATATATGCACAATCTGAAAGAACCATCTTTATTTCGTACTAACACCATTGCATTTTCATATGGACTTCTTCTTTTTGTGATAATGCCACATTTTAATAGGTGTTGGACTAATCTTTCTTTTTTTGTTTTATGATGATGGGGATATATGTATGGTCTAACCTTGACTGGACTTGATCTTGGATTAACTTCAATTACATGTTCAATTCTTCTTTATGGTTGTAACTCCATGGGGAGCACTTGAAATACCTTCTTGTGTTTTTGAATTAGTTCTTGTATTTCTGGAGTTCTTGAGTATCTTGTTCTGATTCTTGTATTTCTATCTGGTGGCATTGGATGAAATAGGTGGTTGCTCCTTTTCGGATCATATTTTCCATATGCTGAGATGATACAACTTGTGTTTGGGGAGCTTGAAACCCATATAATTTATACATTTTCCCTTGACACTTTAATTTGATGAAATGCTTCTGGTGATTGACTGAGTATGTGCCCAAGGTTTGTAACCATTGGACTTCTAAAACTATGTCTACTCATCCCGGGGGTATGACGTAGAATTATGATTCCAAATTGAAATCTTGAATTTGGAGTTTCACCTTATGGAATTTTCCTACATTCTCATTTTTTTTCCATCCGCAACCATTACCTTCATGTATGGAACCAGATATACAAATAATGTGAGTTTTCTTGCAATATTGATGTCGAGAAACTTGTGGGTACTTCCTGTGTCGATTAGTACTGTGACATTATCAGTTTTTATATATCCTTTTAATTTAAGAGTTTGTGGTTGCCTAATTCTTGTTATGGTTGCAAGTGATAACCTTGGTGTGTTGTCGCCTTTGAGGTTTGATGTGATATTTTGGGAGTTCTTGACTTCTTCACTTTTTGTTTCTTCTTAATCGGATTCATCATCTTTTTCGGCTTCACATGTATATAATTTTTTTTATTTATCTTCTATTTGGCACATATGTCTCGAGTCCCATTTCTCTCCATAGCATTTACATTTTCCTTTTTTTATTCTTTGGGCCAAAATTCGTCTTTTATCGTCTCATAGGTTTGGTGGTATACACTTGTCATTTTTCGTATTTGTAGTCTGAGACGTGTTCCTTCTTGAATATGTTAATGTTTAAGCCATTATTATAGTTCTTTTCATTTGAATAGATAACAATAGCATAACACAAGATCACTGAGAAATACACAATCCCAAGAGACACAGCATTTATCCTTGGAAACCCTCTAGGGGAAGAAAGCCCAGCAAAACTTCCTTATTATAGATATCCAATACAGTGCCAAGAGATAACTTAAACTAGTACAGAATATCCTCTCCCAAAATATGTGCCACTCTCTCTCCTTCTTCTTCAACTGCAATTATGAAACTTGTCACTCAATGAGCAAGTGTGTTGTGTGTTTAAGTGAGGCGCTAGCCTCCTTATTTATACAAATCTAGCACGAGTGAAGTGTCTCTTCACTGGCAGGGCCGACTTCTCAAATTGGGTGGTTATAACCACCTTTATTATATTTCGAGGCCTCTTGATATATTTTGGGGTCGAATTCCTATTTTTCCTTTTACAATTACATTATGACCAATCCACAAAAGGGGATTTGGTCCTTATACAATAGCCGACATGATCAATCCACAATGGGGATTGATCCAATGAATAATATATCAAATAATAATAAGAATACACTTTGCAGTTACA
>SNQJ01S0042292.1:12211-26327 GCA_010110895.2 Picea sitchensis | reverse complement strand
ATCTCTCTTCATATTCAATGCCTTCTTCTTCTTTTTTTGAGAAAAGCCACGAGCTACAAATATTGCTTTATATTTCTCAATACTTCCATCAGCAGCATGTTTTATTTTGAAGAGCCATTTGGAGGATACCACATCTTTACTCTTCGGTCTGGGAACTATTTCCCATACATCATTCTTTATTATGGATTGGTATTCCTATGTCATGGCATATTCCCATTCTTTCATCTAAACGGCTTCTTCAAAGCAGGTAGGCTCCTTCTCTAGGAGATCACACATCAAATCTGTATAACTGAAGAATGGCTTTGGTCTTTTCACCTGTCTCGTGGTTCTTTGGGGAACACCATACTTCTCTCCATATTGAATAATCTCTATAGCCCAACATGGCTTCCTTTTCTGGATGATCATCATCTAAGGAGGTTCTTGAACTTCTAATATATCATGGTATTCTCGAATTTCCTCATCAAGGGAAGTTACAACTTCCCTCACGGGATCTACGGATCTGGGAACCTCCCTCATTGCAGTTCTAGGGATTATGGATTCCTCTTAATATACTTCTTCAAGCTAGCATCTTCTTGATTTCTTGAGCATTGCATCTTCATCAAAGGTCACATCCCTGCTGATCTCAATGTGATGGTGACCTGGTATATAGATTCTGAAGGCCTTGGAGACCTCACAGTATCCCACTATAGATTCTGAAGGCCTTGGAGACCTCACAGTATCCTACAAATATTCCCTTTTATTTCCTGAAGGTTCCAGCTTGTTTCTCTTTCTGGGTACATGAATAAATACTGGCAGCCAAATATTTTGAGATGGCTTACTTGATTTCTTTCTGGTGAACATCTCTCTCCGGGGTCTGAATCCCCAAGTGCACTATGGGACAATCGGTTCTGCACACATATACAGATTCCACTGCTGCTTCTGTCCATAAGCACATGGGAAGATCTGATCATGGATCATAATCTTCACAACTCCATTATCATCTCCTATTCTTTCATTCAGATACATACTCTCTTGGGGATTATAGGGAGTAGGAGTTCCCTCTTGATCCCAAAAACTTTGTAGAAGTTCACACAAACTCTTTTGAGGTATATTCTCCTCCCATTATCTGACCTTGAGTATCTGGATATTTCTTTCAGAAATATTCTCTATCAAGGCTTTGAATTCCTTGAACCACTAATGGAGGACGATGGAATTAGGCCACACACTAAAATGAATGAGCTTTGGGACTCCTTCTGCTTTGTTGTCTCTCTTCACATGATTTTTCAATGGCATGGGTCATGGCCCCTTGTGCACATCCATTGCATACGCTTTTATGGTCCCCTTTGAGTTCTGGTAACCTGTGACCACTTTGCATATGTATGGTAGTGCCTTGTAGCTGATGTGAGCCAATATTCTATGAAAAAGTTCGCATGAATTTAATGCATGTGGGTCATGGCAGCCTTGGTGAGTGACCCTTTAGTTTATATGCCTATATTTTCTTCAATTTCCAATGATGATTGCTTCATTTAAGGTTCTTCCTTTAGCCCACACAAGAACTTCTCCATCTATAGGCAACTCTGAAGCCTTTATTTTCTGAAGATGAAATGGAGAGTAGGTCTTTGTCAAACCTGGTACAGTTGTATAGTACATCCTTCATTTTAGTGAATTCCCTTAATTCAGTTTCTAGGTTTGATTCTCCCACTCCCTTTGATGGATATTGGTAATCATCTCCAAGTGTCACTTGGAGATAATTATTTTGTTGATACAAGAGAGAAAGGTTTTGTTCCATCATGTTTAGATGCACCACTATCAATGAGCCAAGGGTGCTCCTTCCAAGTGTTATAGATCCTGAGAGCGCTGAGATTAAGACATGGTCTTTGGTCTGCTCTCTTTATCATCTTTGCTGGTGGATCTTCATCTTTGACTACATGGACTATGATGCCTCTTATGTTTTCTCTGTATTCTTCTCATCTAGCCAGACAGAATTTTGCAATGTGTCCCATCTTGTCGCAATGTGATAGCATTGTACAGATGAGTAATCTCTTTCCTCCGTTGTCCTTCTTCTGAAATCTCCTTGATGAGATTCTTTGTTATTGAATCTGTTTGATGGTTGAGGCTCTTTATCAGCCCCTTTGAAGTAGGGTTTCTTCCTTCCTCTTTGGTGTGAGAAGCTAGATTAGATCATTATCTCTTTCCAAAGAGTACTCACTTGGTTAGATACTCTTGTTTCTTCTGGGATGCACTCTTCTTGCCATAGACTATCAAACTCCAGTTTCTTTGTTATGGCACATATCATTTGGATGAATGAATCCTATGTATTTTGAGACCATCTAGGGTCGTCGTTATGAGTTTTTATTCATCTATGGTACTCAATCGCTTCTAGTTGTTTTTTGAATTCTGAGATTTTGGAGAAACATTCTAATCAGTTTCTCCTTCTTGCAATTCTTGGTATTCTTTAGTTGGAGTTCTTAGATTCATCTTTGATTTTATGTTCTTCTTCTGATACAGTCTGGCTTGCTGCATCAAACACTTTTAGATTCTTCTAGATAAATACATATATGAGTCTCATGTGGTCTCTGATTGAATCTGCAATGATTCTTTTGGCCTTGATTGTGTCCTTTTGATGCTTGGCTTTTCTTGTAGCACTGCTGGTTCCAGAATTCTCCTTTTGGATAAATTTTCTAGGCCTATTTCTCTTCAAGCAACCAACTAATCCTATACTAGAAGTTTTTCCACACCTTCCATCTTGTCAACAAAATTAGTGCTTCCAGACATCTTTTAACTAGAGCTAGGAAAATGAACAAAAAATGAAATTGCCGGAAATCACCTGAACTCATTTGGGAAGGTCCACTTGATGAGTAAGGAGCTCCTGGTGTGTTTGACCTTAATAAAAATCCAACTTTTCTCCCTCCAAACTTGATCTACATTTTGGACTGGTGCTTGGTGCTTCTGGTACCTCTATACTCTGGTACTTTTGGTACTCTATTTTAAAATTTCTGTACTTGTGAAACTAGAGTTTCACTTTTCTCGAGATCTAGCCATTGAAAAGGTATGAGAGTGCCAAAGTAATCCTGGGGGAGGGCACACTTTTCTAGATGGTTTTGGGGTTGAAAAGCTTTACCATAAAAGCCCCACTTGCATGTATGGTAACAGTGACGTTTTTCCTATTGTGAAATATGTTTCCTTCAGCTTGGCTTTGAAACCCTGTTAATGGTTAATCCATTATTATAGTTCTTCTCATTTCAATAAATAGATAACAATACAATGTACACAAGATCATTGAGAAATACACAATCACAAGAGAGCAGCATTGACCTGGGAAACCCTCATGGGGAATAAAACTCAGCAAAAACTTCCTTTGTTATAGATAGCCAATACAATGCCAAGAGATAACTTTAACTAATACAGAAGATGCTTTCCCAAAAAGATGCCACTCTCCTTCTTCTTCAACTGCAATTCCCTTGAAACTTGTCTCTCAATGAGCAAGTGGTTGTTAGGTGGGGTCTAAGTGAGGCACTAGCCCTTTATTTATACAATCTGGCACATGAAGTGTCTCTTCACTGGGATGATGCTCTCAAACTGGGTGGTTAGTAACCACCTTTATTATATTTCAGGGCCTCTTTGATATACTTAGGCCGACTTCTTCTTTTTCTTTATTACTATATTACACCAACTATCAAAAAGGACGGTCCATATAATAGATGACATGATCAATCCACAATGGGGATTTCGATCCAATGAATAATATATCAAATAATAATAAGAATACACTTTGCAGTTACATTATTTTAACAGAATAAACCTTGTCAAATCTTGATTGGCCATCTAGTTTGTCTCATGCTACCTTTGTTAAGGTCTTGCTGAGCTCGACAGTTGTAACCTCATGCAATTTTAACTCGTCTTGATATGTGGTTTGAGACCACCTACACAATACTAGAGTAGTTGATTATCAAATAGTCCAAACACTTGTGTAGTGAGGGATTTCCATTGATGTGTAAATTCATTTATGCTGCCCTTTTGTTGTAACCTAGTGAGTTTTGAGAACAAATCATTTTCGGAAATTCCCTAAAATCTTTTAAAATAATCATTTTTGAAACAATTCCAATTAAAGATTGAGTTCTTCCTTTCCGTTCACATGTACCAATTGTATGCACTTCCTTCGAGGTACATGGATGCATATTAACCTTTTCTTTCATCCATTGTAAGTTAAGTATATATGGAAAATATTCTTCTGTCTTGTTAACCATGTCACACATTGCTATTTCCGGCTCCATTGTATTTTGAGAGTTTTGTTTTGGGTTTGGGAGGATATATCATTAAGGTTTGATACTGTGATATCGGTTGGGGATTTGGTATTGAATCGTAGGAGGGTGGTGGCAGCGACGACGGTGGTGATGTGTTAGATATGCTTGAGTCACTTGGTTGTGGTTGGGTGGTTTGTTGGTGTCCTTGGCTTGTTATAAGATTTAAAAGATCAATATGTTTTTTTTCATGATGTTGTGTTATAACATCCAGGGTTTGCTTCAATTCATCTGTCATCTCTCGTTTTAATTTTAATAAGCCTTGTTGTAGGTCAATTATGACTTCTGCGAAAATATCGTCTTTAAGATCTTGTTTTAGATTGGCTATGACTTGTCAAAATTCAACCCTGACTTCAGCATTAATTTTTCTTTTAGGTTATGCACTAAATCTCATTTGAGTGCCCCATTGTTGATCCTTATTTCTTCTCTTAGCTCATCACAAGTTTTGTGTATCGCCTTTTCAAGTGATTTTCAGATATTTTACATTCCTGATCTATTTTTTCAATCTAGGTTTTTAATTCTGACATCTTCCTAGTATTTGGAGGTGAATAATTTTTTTTTTTTTAATTAAAAATTAAAAATTGAAATAGTATCATTAAGATTTTGATGTTATTAAAAAAATTAATTCACATTAATTTTATAAATTGACTTTTATCAAAAAAATCAATAATAAGGAAAAAATGATTTTTATTGTGTCAGGCCTCTTAGAGTCGTACAATTTTACAATAAAATTGATAGTCATGGGGACAATGGGGGTAGGGTTGACAAAACAAACATGGACCAGAAAGTTGTCAACGGTTTTCGGTAGGGAAGAAAAGGGGAGAGGGTAGCAGAACATGGGTCCAGGTAAGTGGATCGCACATGATGAGTGGATGAGGTCTAGTGGATGCGGCTACGGATAAGCTAGAATGAGTGGGAGTACATAGGGATTTTCTAGGGATGGACGGTATATGGATAGCGGCTAGGGCATGGTTTTTTTCATACATGATATGAGTAAGGAAATTACAACACAAACTAGGGGTGATCACGTCAGGGTGTGGGTCGATGGATGCAATGAACGAACGATGTGTGGGAGAATGCTAGTGTATCACATATGGAATAGGGATGACATTGGAAGCAGACATGAACCTGTCTTAATACCAATGTAGCGTAAACACGGGGAGAGATGAGATTCACAAAGGAATAATAAATATAAATATAAATATATAAATGAATAATTATTGTAAAATGATGCTTATTACAATGACAGGAGGCCCATTATATAATGGCCCCTATGACTTTTATGGAGTCATGACTTTTAATTTATTGTTTAAATTATAATTGATTATTTACTGTAATTTATTATCTTATTTATTATTATTTTTATTATATAATAGAAGAAATAGGCAGCATCAGCTGAGGTGGATGAGGTTGCATGTAAAGTGTTGACGATAAAAATTGCAACGAGTATTTTTCCTGGCAAAGTATTGCTAAAGCCTATTATTATAAGCTAATGATATATATAATACTAGTAGGCAGGACCCTAGATTGGAGGACTACATTTGGTTCTTATTTGATGTTATGTCGTTGTTCCGTACTGCTTACAGGTTTGGGCATGATTGATGTTCCAAGGTTGATTCTATTCACAACAAATGGGTGATGCATAATTCATGCTATGAGTGGGTTTCTTTACTCTAAATTCTCAATTCCATATCACAAAGAGCTTATGAGAACTATTATTTTAGTGATAATTGCACCATGATCTATTACATATCACACCTGCACAAAACATATGTTAGTCATGGAAAAGAATAAAAGAAATATAGAGAAAAGAATCTAAAGGAGAGAAATTATTCTATACTAACATGCTACACTACATGCATTAAAAATAAAAGATCGTTGTTAGTCCTAGCTAAAAAGAATAGTTATGTGATTTATTGAGTTATATTAAAACATGGTTGATATGTGATATGGTATAGTTGGCAATGGTTAAATGTGATATGGGTGGCACGTTTGACAAGTGATGATGTTAAGTTCGATGCATAGATTAATTAAGCGGATTAATGGAAGATTGGTTGGAGGTAAATTAAGGAATTGAATGAGTGGTGGGAGGGCAACGTGCATTTTCTACTGCACGTCACTCATACTCCTTCCACAAACCGTCACCTTAGCTTCGTTATTGTTCAACTGTGTTTTGTTTTGGTTAAGCTCTGATTTTCAAGTAGAGGAAGAACTGCTCGGCTAAGCTCACGTTTTTAAGGTGTTTTTGGTTACATGTATGCATTTTCACCATCCATGAATCTTCTCTGGCTATGAAATAGATATTGGCTCGGGATGTACGGGGTTTGTGCTTTCCTTGAGACTGGAAATTATGTAAACTCATGGTTTCTCTGGAATGGTTGTTGTGTGGTTTTCATTAAGATGATGGTTGAAGTCACAGTTCATTAATTATTCTGAGTGCTAGAAGCAAATTTAGGCTGCCTTTTGTCGTCCTTATTGGTTTTGGTTGAATGGTTTCATTCGGTCCATATTGCCTGGTTGTCTCCAAATTTTCTTTTTTGTGTCACCATACTGAGTCGTTTTGTTTTATGGGGTTGTTGGGTCGATTTCACATTGTGTCACTGAGCATCATTTCCACCTCCGGTGTGGGGTCTGTTCATGCTACTAATGAGCCAGCAGTAGGTTATGATGGCTATACCTAGGGCTTTTAAGTTGTGATTTTATTTCTCGGCTCTGTTTTATCTCAGCATGGTTGATTGGTTGATTGGGAAAACCAGGAGGGTTACACCCTGTGTGTTCTAAGTATTTTTACAGGACCAAATGAAGCCTTTCTCCCATGTTCATAGTCTCTCTCCTATCACGGGAATTGTCACCCTGTCTACGAAGTTATTGGTGGTATGCCCTGTGTGCCCATCGTATGATCTTGGGGGTTCTCACGCGGTGTTGGGGTTCGAATCCAGTCTCCCTGTGTTGGTCCACAGAGTGAACCCTCGATTTCTCAAAGCTCAGTTTTGATAAAGGAACCATTATGTCATGTCGGGTATACTGTTGATTGTTATGAGTTGGTGGTGTATTGTCGACAATGTTTGATTGATGGCTCATCTTTGTTGATTGTGTTGACAATGGTGTTGGTTATTGGTATTTAGTCACTGCATTGGTTATTATAACAATAAAATTGATAAGCTTAGCATGGTTAATTTGTTGATTGGAGAAATGGGATTGAACACACAATCGATGTCTCTTACATTATAATTATTGAATTGTTAACCCAACATTAGTTTATAACTGATTAAGTCACAGTGATGCTTCATGTGTGATGCATTGGTATGTGTGGGCTTCCTATAGCAAGTCAGGTTGAGTTGATGGTTGTTGTGGCTGTGTGTTTTAAATTTCCAAATGGGAGTATTGCACTCGTGATAGTTGTGGTGTGGTTGTCCACTGTGTATGCTATGGATACAGAGCTTGATTATGCCATCAAAGATGGCACGGGTTTTATAACAGTATGGTTTTGTTGCAGTTTGATCGATTTGAGAAAATGGATTTAGGCATATTGTCATTTCTTCCTTGTATTGGATTGATAGTTCAGCGTTGTTTGTTGTTTAGATCCGGAGTAAATAGACATGTACAGTCACAGTAATGTTATTACGTTTTGTTGAATGGTTTCCAGTATCCTACAACATCGTATAAGTTGAAGTAATGATTGTTAAAGGTTTGGAAATGGAAAATCAAGGTTATTGCAATTGGATATATTGATGATTCTTTGTTGATTGTCCACTGTGTATAGTTGGTGGATATCATGCATTATATTAGAGATAAGCACAGATTATGTGACAATGTGGTCCCATTACAACTTAATTGTTAAATGGAATTGAGGAATAAAATCAGGCACGATTTTTATGTCTGTGTTTGATGAATGAAATAATTCATGGACAATGGTTGATGTTGATGTTGAACAAGGTGGAATTAGGTCATTGTGTATTAATTTGGGAATTATTTTAAAACACACTGATAAATGAGAAGAACAGAACCTTCAAGTTTTGTAACGCATATTGTCTTGTTTTGCGACATTGCATTAAATATTTGAATGCAACAGTAAGCAAGTTGATAGACAAAATTGATTGAATTATACATAGTAGTTGTTTAATTGAGCACAGTGATTATTTGGTTGGTGTTGGACCTTTTATGTTTGATATGTAATTTGGTTTTATGGATTACTTAATTAATTTTTATGAATAGTATCCACTCTCTTCCCCTACCATTATTTCACTTACCAATTACAATCCCCCTGCCTTCCCATATCCATTTTTCTTAGACTTCTGTTCCTAAAATCTAATTACAGTTAAGAGAATTTTGTATTGTAACCATTTGAAATCACAGTTTCTTGGATGGATTGCAGCGGCATGTTCCTTCGATTACATTACAATTGATTGTGTGTTGTCTGTTAGTAGTTACCCTGTTTCTTTTCCCTTTCATTTTAATATTTTTTTTTCTCAATACAAACCTCGCACATCCAACTACAAACCCCTCGCACATCCCAGAACCTTTTTTTTCACCCCCTGCTCATTAACAATACTTAAGAAATTTGTATGGACTGGATTGCATGAACCTGATATGTTGTTGAGCTTTTCAAAATTTATTTCATATTTTTATGGATTTTTCAAGTATGGTTGTTAAAATAACTATTTTGCTAATCAATCAATCATGCATGCAAGAATGAGATTTTCAGTCGAGGTAACCATGGCAGAGGTAATTGAGGAAGAGGTAATTGGAACAGGGACCCTAGAAGGCTTAGATTCTCCATTCACTTGATGTTGACTCTGGCCAAGAGTTAGGCCATCTTTTTCAGGCTTTATTTTTCAATTGATTGGGAAAGGAGTGGTCCAACTCTAGGCCTAAAAAGGCCTCCCTTCCAAGCTCCACAATCCCCTGGTATTCTCGCATTCCCCTCATGTCTCATTGCAACCAGAGGTTCAAAATGATGGGATGGCAGAGATTGTTGTACACCCAGCAGTCTCCCCAACATCGTGGCTGGCCCAATTTGTTCTTTCCTACTCCTCCTATCAATCAGATTTTTCAAGCTGCCCATGTCCACTCACCAGCTCAGTCCTCTCATGCTAGAAAAGGTTGAAACAGAGGCCCACCATGCCCCTGACAAAGAAAAATCCACTGCTGCCCCTTCCTCCTCCTCCAATGGCTCTGATAAATCTGTGTCTTCCTGGACGCATTTGAGGGACGATTGTTCTCATGTGATCAGCGAGATTAGCATAAGGCTCAACATAGCCAAAGGCAACGAGATCGAGGGGTGACAGCAGCAATAAGGGAAGGATTGCATCTAAGAGTGGAAAATATTTCTCCGTTTTGAGTTTTATTTTATATTTATTGTTGATGACAGCTGACTTTAGATGTTTTGGACATCATGTTTTTTTGGATATATGAGTAATATATTTTTGAAAATAATGAGATAATGAGATAAATTGTCAAACATGGATGTGATGATGGAGTCACAAGGAGGAATGTTTTGTTTAATTAAATATTTATGTTATGATTGTTAGAGAGCTAAAGGGAGTCACAACAGGTCCCACCTACTAGCTATTATTTATTTAAAAACTTTATTATGATTTATTATTTTCCCCCAACTAAAAGTTGGTTGAATTTTTAATTAACTTAACTAATGAAGTAGTTCAACTTCTTCAACCAATTCTCTAATTTGCTTTAAAGGCAAAACAGGGAGGAAACAAAAAGGAGAATAGAAGGAGAAGCATACTAACATTTTCTCTTGAGCTTGTGCTGAGATAGTTTATTTTTCATTCATTCCTTAATTATTCACAAGCCTAATTCTTTTATAAGATAGCATGGTCTTATTGTAGACAGCAAGATTTAGGTTGAATTACATCATTCAGACACTTGTTTTTTCAAAGGTGTTGATCTAATTTTGATAGTCTGTGTAGACTTGTATGTTTAGAATTAGTTTCTCATGACTGACAAAGACTATTATGCAGAGTTGAGTGGGCAACAATCTGTAGCAATTTGATCCAGCTTTTAGAGTTCTATTTTTTATTTTCTGTCAGAGGTCCTTTTGTATGCTCTATCGGGGACATCTAAGTTTGACTTTGGTCCAAACTTCTTCTAATGAAATTTGTAAAGAGAATGACTTTGATGAATTAGGAATGAAATAAAGGATTGTTTTATGTCTCATCTGTATCGATTATCATCTTGGTGTCTTTACTCTGTTTCTACATTTATTTCAGCAAATGTTATATTCAGAAAATCATATAAATAATGAATTTTTCAACAAAGCTTTTATTTATAAAAAGATTCAGCTTTAAGCACTTGTAACACACACATTGTGAGTTAGGATATTATTTTTTATGGCTATAAACAAGTGTGGCATTCCCAGATATTTTTCTTTAGCCAAGAAGAATCTGAAAATGCTTGAGTAAGATCATTTCATATATTTTCCTAACATTTATTTGGATAATATACTTGGGAGATATTCAATATCTCTCTTGTTAATTTTTATGTTTGATTAGCATCGATACATCTATTTTTCTGATTTCATTCTTTGACTGTTTTATTTCTTAATGATTGTGTATGTTGCAAGGAAGCCCAATATTGGAGCCCGATCTTCAAGATCAGACCAGCATTTCTTTGAACATGTTTAACACTATTTTAGACACTACTACCACTGTGTTGAGCTTAATCATTCATCGGCAGAAATTGAGTGAGATATTAGTGCCCAATAATGTTGGGAAGCCAGACATAGACAGCCTAGAAATCAGCAGTAACCTTCTTGTTCTTTTAGTTTTGGCCCTTCTTTCATGTCCTTATACTCTCATGTTTCTAGAAGAAGAAGAGGCTTATCACCCG
Organism: Picea sitchensis; assembly: GCA_010110895.2. Lineage (NCBI taxonomy): Eukaryota > Viridiplantae > Streptophyta > Pinopsida > Pinales > Pinaceae > Picea > Picea sitchensis. The sequence continues at coordinate 15,201 of SNQJ01S0042292.1, read as the reverse complement.
AAATTAATCCTATTGATGAAACAGGAAGAAGGAACGTTGTATATTCACCCAACAAAGTTCTCTAAGGATAACTTTTTCTGATTCATCAAGTTTGTATTTGTATCCTTCACCTATCATCCACAAGATGACATCTAGTGGGGGATCTGGTGGCACTGGAAGTGCTTCATCTTTTCAGTCTTCATCTTCGTCAATGATTGGAAGCTTATATATCCACCATATCCATATCCAATCTACCTCAAATCCCACAAAAGTCATTAAAAGTATGGGATTTTCAGTTTGGAAGAAGAAGGAAGACAACCACACCGTGGCATGTGTGCACTCTCCCTCTTAACCTATCACCTACTACTCATCCACTTCTTAAATTCAAAGAACATCTTCCTAGGTTTTCAGGAAATAACACTGTCACTACAAATGAACACCTGGTGGCATTTTCTAATGCTTGTCACAACATAGGAGCCAGTGACAATGATATTGCATGCGCCTATTCATCAATTCCTTGGAGGGAAAGGTTACGGTCGATTTCTTGACCTTCCTCCTAAGATTTTGGTTCCATTTGAGAGGATTTGATCTATTGGTTCAGATCCACTTGTGGGCAATCTAAAAATCCCAGTCGAGAAGTTACGGGAATACAATAATATCGCTTATAAGGATGCAGGAGACTCATCGTCCTTCAACTTGCATTTCACAAGGTTATACAATCAGATCCCTGAACTCATTTGACCTCGAAACCAAGCCACTTTTCATGCATTACTACAATGCACATTCCCTATCGTCATAGGTTGGAGGAAAAATCCATTGATAATATCGGTTCCTCTGTGCATACTGTTTAGAGTATGAAGAACAGCTTGAAAGAAAAAGTCTAGAGAATCGGTTAAAAAGATAGACATGTCTGCCCTTACAGCTAGTACAAGATATGAAATTTGTATGATAGTATTTTATTAGAAAGGACTATCCCCTCTTACCTTTGGAGCTTCATCCTCTTCTGCACTTCCCTTTAGAAACCCAATTGAAAATAATTTTCAGCCTTAAAAGCATCTTCCCTGAAGTAGTGCATTTTGCTAGGAACACCATGAGGAAGCCACATGTGAAGTAAGGAAGAGTGTCGAGATAAGATCTTTGGTAAAAAGACTAAACTACTATCATTTTCCTAGATTTTGCAAATCCAAAAGATGGCATGATCATCAATACTAGGAAAAAAATCCTATGCCCCAAAGGAAATTCTTGATCTTCCCTACAATTCTTCTAGCCCGAGCTCATCCTCCGCACTGCTATTGTTCAGGCTCCTAAGGTTCCTGAGAGTCAAGGGATCAATCCTCCTCTCCCCTCTTCCAAACATAATATCCTAAATCAGTTGGCCAACATCAAAGCAAAGAAGATACAACGCTTCTGGACATGGTTGTCGTCCCCTGAGCAACAGAGGCATCTGAAACAATTCATGGAAGTAAAGCTTTCATTGTAGCCAACCTCTGAAGAGGTGAACGAAAAGGATTCGTCTGTAATAAAGCAGGTGTACATAAATTTAGATACCCTGTAAAACCTCCTTTATATTTTTGTAAATATTATGGATAAGATTGCCCATTGTTGCCTCATTGATGGAAGTTCGGACTCAAGTGTGATGTCGAAGATTATTATGGAAGATTTTGTCTTATCCTATACAAATGAAAACGTTGTGAATCATGCTCCTATAATAGTCTACAACAAAAATCTAATTACCATAGGTAAGATTAAAGATGTGACCTTAGTTTTATAAGTGCACACTCTGAAATAAGGACAACCCTTAGTATTCAGGTAATTGATATGCTAGTAAGAAATTACTCAATCATCTTGGGAAGAGATTAACAAGCTTTGATGGGTCGACAATTCTCACTAATGGGACATTAATTCTATCTTACCCTCGAATGGTAAAAAATTATAGTCCTTAGAGAGGGAAGGATTTCATCTTACATAGAGAGTGTTCCACAGCCTAATGTAAATCGAAGAGGACCTAGGCGTGTATTCCATATTTGTTGAAGAGGATAACATTCCCTTGGAAAAAATTGATTTAGATGATGGTATGTGGCACATGCACTTTGATGGTTCATGCTCTAATGAAGCTAACAAAGCTGACATTATCTTGATTTCTCCTGTAGGAAAAATCCATAACTTTTCTTATAGGTTGGAGTTTTCTTTCACAAACAATGTCACCGAATTCGAAGCCTTATTATTAGGCATTGAGAACACCTATAATCTTGGTTGTGGTCACCTTTCATTTTTTGGGGATTATGATCTTGTTGTGAACCTTGTACGTAAAATTTACTCTCCTAGCAACAAGTTGATGAAAAAATACACCCAAACTGTTTGGGTGCTTATCTCAAACCTTTTATCTTTCAACATCACTCATGTTAAAAGGGAGTTAAACTCAATGGAAAATCGGTTAGCTGTCTTTGCAGCTTCTCCTAATCAACAAATTTTTTCCTCACAGACCTCTTTGTACTTTTCGACCTCTATATCGTCCGCATATCCTTGACAATATAGAATCTTGGCAGGCTTTCCCTAACGGTGAGAGCATTTTTTCTTTCATTCAAAATGAACCTCTTAATCCTAAGGGAATTATATCCATAGAAGACAACAAGATTCCTAAGGGCCTAACTCCTCTAGAGAGTTCAATTTCATCGAGTGATGTAGGCAATAAAGAGAAACAGAAAGAAGAGGAGTCAAGAAGGAAGGTGGGTGAAACCATCACCTTGAACATTAGGGCACTCGAATCTTCAAAGAATGTTAAAATAAGTGCCCAATGTTCTGATAAAAAAGAAATGAAGTTTGACAAGCTACTTGGTGGATTTCAAGATTTTTTTTCTTGTTCTTATGAGGATCTTCGTGGTTTTGATCCTGGTCTTATACAACATGCTATCCCCATCAAGGAAGGTATGAAACCAGTTAGGCAAAAACAAAGACCTATTAACTCTGCATTTAAAACAACTTTTCAAAGGGAGTTGGAAAATTTCTTAGGG
>SNQJ01S0042291.1:180998-192434 GCA_010110895.2 Picea sitchensis | reverse complement strand
TACATCAACTTCCCGGGGTCATAACTTTTGCATATGATGTTCGTTTAGGGTGCACGATAGATCATTGGAAAGGTATCGACAATGAGATTCATTTTGGGGGATAAATTAGAGACTTTGGCCATATTTCAAGTGTCTTATCATGAAAAAACAATGTTTAGGCCCTCAAAATGGCCCCAAAAGTTTGGGACCCGAAAAACTACTAAAACTAGTAAATTGCCAAAAGACTATTTTGAGCCAGTTGGAATAGGTGGGTGGCCACCAAGATCCTCCTGGATCAGTCCTCCCCTCTTAGAAAGCAATGGTATCCATTGCATTTATTTCCCCCATCAGATGAGGAAATTTCTGTTGAATTTTTCCCAAGGTGAGCCACTTGCCTTGGTGTAGGAGTTGCCTTGCTTTGACAACCTGATAAAGCTAGATCCTCTATTAGTGAGTGCCCTTGACTTGTGTGTCCACGATATGATCATTGGATTCCTGTTCCATGAATTTAGGGCTGAGCTCTATATTGGTGTTCAATGTTTTGCGATATCTGAGGTGTCTAATAATGGTGGAAAATAGTGCCGAAGGAGGTCCACATTAAACACTAGGTGCAAGACAAGGAAGGGGGGAGTGTTGAGCTCAAAATAATTTTCACCTAAATACTTGGTGATGGCATAAGGTCCATAATGGAGTGGACAAATCTTCCGATGAGGCCATATAGGGTGTTCTTTCTGCAACTGCAACCAAACTTTGTCCCCCACCTGAAACTAGTGTGGCACTTGATGTTGATCATGGAACTGCTTGTACTTGGCATTGGACTTTTGTAAAATATCCTAAACTTTTTGGTGGATGTGTTGGATCCTCTTAATGAACCGGGTGGATTTTCCAGATTCAGTTGGAGCATGTGACGAATCTTCCTGGGTGGTCGCAAGGGGTAGTGCAACATCCATAGGACCCAATGGTTGAAATCCAAACCCCACCTGAAAAGGGATGTGGTCGGTTGAGATATGTGTGGATCTATTATAGTTGTGTTGAAAATAGGGAAGACTCTCATCCTAGGTGTGGGGGTGCTTGGAATTGTACATGCACAGGATGTGCACGTTCATCTGGTCGACGACCTCGGTTTGGCCATCTGTCTAGGGGTGGAAGGAAGTGGATTTGGTGAGCTTGGTGTCCATCAGTGACTAGAGGCTTGACTAGAATGTGCCAAGGAATCGACTGCCCCAATTTGAGATAATGGTTTGTGGGATCCCAAAGTGTACCCATACTCATTCAAAGAAGAGCTTGGTAGTGGCCTCCATGGTGATTCTCTTCTTGTAGGTGACCAAAATCACCATCTTGGAAAAGCGATCAACAACCACAAAAACACAGTCATTTCCCCACTTGGTGGACAAAAGGCCTGACATGTAGTCCAATGTGATGGAATCCCAGAGCATTTCATGAGTAGGAAGATGAGTGTACATGCCTTGTTTCTTAGTGGCTGGTTTAGAAATAACGCAGGCAGTGCAGGATAGAATATACTTGCTGACATCCTGTCAAACTTTTGGCCAGCAGCAATGTCGCTGCAACACTGCCACTATATTTTCCACACCAAAGTGTCCTTCCACCTGACTATAGTGGGATTCTCAAATCATCTTCGCTCGCTCACTTGATGGAATGAAGATATGGCCCAGATGGTACAACAACCTGTCCCGATGATGGAAATTAGTGAAAACTGTGTTTGCGCCCAACAGTTGGTAGGTGTTGCCAAAGTAAGGACCTGTCTCATAGAGGTGGGGCCATCCATAGGTCTCGTGGACAGAATATTCTAGCACTGTGGTGAGTGCCGCAATTGGAGGGTGGCTGAGGAAATAAACGACTTGGTTGGTACTTCCTGTTTTATACTTGATGTTGAGGTGGAACTGCTGCAAATATGTGGACCAATTTTGATGGTGGTCATTCTGCAATTTTCCTTGTGTTTGCATGAATTGCAACAACTTATGATAAGTGTGGATGATTGTCTCCTTCCCAAGAATGTAATGCCTCCACTGGTGGCATGCTTGCATAATGGAGTGCATTTATTTGTTGTAAGTAGGGTACTTAAGAATGACATTTGATAGTGTTTCACTATGATAGGCCACATAGTGGTCGTGCTGAGTGAGGATTGTGCCGACAACATAGTCTAAAGCATCTGTCTCAATCTCAAAGGGATGTTGCAGGTCATGTAATGAAAGCATTGGGGCTAAGCACAAGTGATGCTTCAGATCATCAAATGATTTTTGTTGGGACAAGACCCACACGAATTTTTACATACCACCACCACTTGTTATTTGGTTGAGGGCCCATGCAATATGGGAGAATCTCGACACAAACCTACAATAGAAATTGGCAAGGCCTAACAAGCTCTGAAGCTCAATGAGAGTGGTTGGGGATGAAAAATCATGGATGACTTGGATCTTGGCTGGATCAATATGCACACCATACTAATCAACAATGTATCCTAGGTATTGGACCCTATCCATGCCGAAGGATCATTTTCCCAAGTTGGCATATAGATTGTGGTGCCGCGGAGAGTGAAAAACCTACTGAATATGCTGCAAGTGTTCTTCGCAAGTCTTTTTGTAGATGAGTATGTCATCCAGATACACCATGACAAAATAATTAATGAAATTCCATAAGATATTGTCCATCATTCTCATGAAATTTGTTGGGGCATTTGTCAAACCAAAGGGCATGACCAACCATTCAAAAAGACTTTATTTTGACTTGAAGGCATTTTTCCATACATCTGGCTGTTCTATTGGGACTTGATGGTAGCCAGAATTCAGATCAATCTTACTGAAGTATTTTCCCCCCTTGAGCTGATCAAGGAGATCGTCAATTCGAGGAATCGAATATTGGTTCCTTACTGTGATTTTATTTAGGGCTCGATAATCAATGCATAGTTGTCAAGTCCCATCTTTCTTTTGCACCGACATGATCGGGCTTCCACGAGGTGATGAGATGGGTCAAATGTGCCCCTTGTGGAACAGTTCTTGGATATGATGCTTGATCTCCTCATTTTCTAGCAGAGAGTAATGTTAGACTGAACCATTGGGTAGCGATGCATCAAGGGTCAAATCGATGGGATGCTTGACCTGACAATGCATAGGTACCCCAATAGGTGATGAGAAGATGTATTTGTATTCTTCCACAACCTTATCCACTTTCTTATGCTGTGTGGAGAGGTCATATGCGAAGGCCATGGATGTGGTTGCAACCTTTCTCTCACTTTGAGAGAAAATCAAGAAGAAGAAAAAATTCTCAGTCTGAGAAATGACCTTCTTGCATTGCTTGGTAGAAATCAAAGAAATAACACTAGGTGGGACTACCTCGGGTATCCTATACAATTTCCTTTTCAAAGTAATAATAACATTGTGAGGCCTAGACTCATATACAACATGACGATTCCATAAATAAGGTTGGCCCAAAAGAACATCACAAAATTCAAGGGGAGAAATATCACACAATACCTCATCTTTTAACGACTTGATACCATACGACAGGCAACACTGTTGGTTGATGCAAAGATCGCTTCCTTGATGGAGCCATCCGATGGTGTAGGGTTGCATGTGCGATGTTATCGACAGGGCTAGCCTCTTGGTGACCTCTAATGAGATGAGGTTCTTTTTACTACCGTTATCAACGATGAAGTGCAATGGAGTGCCTTTCACCCACATCTTTTAATTAAAGAGGTGCTTTCCTTCCTCTGGCTCATCAGGTTCACCGGGCTGGATCTTGGTGGTAAAAATGATGGAACTAGGTTCTGTGTGAATGATTCATCTCCCATTTTCTTCTTCTGACTCAGATTCAGAATCTACATCTGATTCAGAGGATTTTACCTCATCCACCAATGACTGTTTTGAGCGGCAATCAACAATGTTATGCTAGGGGCTCTTATGGAAGTCGCACCACTTCTCAGTATATTTCTTCATTTTCCCATTGTCCTTATTTGCTTGTGGCTTGTACTGGTTGTCTTGAAGTCTCCCATATTTGCTCAGTACTTTTTTCTGTGGGTTGGGGCTTCCCTTTCCCTTTTTCTTCTGTGAGGGGTTCCCAGACCCAAATTGTCGCGTCTTTTGTTTAAGCTTCTGCTCGATTTTGATGACATGTCGATAGGCCACGCCAAAATATGAGATGTCAAAAAACTCCATTTTGTTTGGATGTATCTATGCATACCACTACGTTACTTGAGCACCAGATGATGCTCATAATATTTGATACCCAACTTGGTGCACAAGGTATGGAAGACATTGGTGAACTCTAGCATTGTTTGGTCTCTTTCCTGCCACAGTGTGGTCCATATTTTATACAAGTCGTCATAACTTCGAACAAGGTAGTATTTTTCCTTAATAACATCCCTAAAGGAACCCCAAGTGGGTGAAACTACAAATAATTTGGATCCCTCTATTTCCTTTTTCTCACAGAAAGTCTCCCACCAATATTTTACATGGGGGATGGCCTTGAGGAGTGCAAATGTAATCTTTTCTCTATCGGAAAAGTTGTGGACATAAAAATACCCTTCTAGAAGGTTTAACCATTTATCTATGACATCTGCATCTATTTGACCTTCAAATATAGGAATATCAAAATTGATATGTACCTTGAAGGGGACGACGCCTCCGCTTGAGGTGGATGTGTCACTTGTCGACAGTCGTCGAAGGATTTGTAAAAAGTTGTCCATCATCTCGTTCCTCTGTCTCTCAAGGGCTTCCTTGAGAAACATTTTGAAAGGATCTCATGTCCCATCGTCTTTCTTTTCTCCTTCCATAAACGGTTTCTTGGGCGTGCAAGAGAAGCTTTCCTAAAGAGAAACAAGCTCAAGACCCAACTCTCTATACCCTAACTGTGTATGGGACATGCACTAACAAACGACAAGGAGAAGACCGCTCTGATACCACTGATACAAATTTATGAGCATAACGAAATGAAAACACAAATTTATAATATTAACATAGAGACACAGTGAACAATAACAAAGATACAATAAATCTTGACTTCTATTAAATAAGAAATATGTTGAAAACTGTAAAATGCATATTGAAAACAAGCTTGCTAGAATGGTGGCAGAGTATCTCTAAGAAGAGATGTGACAGATATGCTCATTCGCAAGAAGATCAATACCATGAGGCTCTGAAGGCATTTTTACAATAAACATGAATTCCAAAACCCTAGACATCCAAAAACCTAACCCTATAAGATGAAGTGCCAAAAGTCATGTGGGCCCTGTTGGGGTAAGTTAGTACATCAAGTTCTTTGGGTCGCAAATTTTTCATACGATCTCCATTTAGGGCACACGATAGCTTGTTGGAAAGGTATCAAGGAGGAGATTTATTTTGGGTGCTCAATCAAATCCTTTGCTTATCATTGAGGTTCCCGATCATTAAAAAATGATGTTTAGGCCATCAAAATGGCTCCGGAAGTTTGGGACCCAAAAAACTGTGAAAAATAGTAAATTGCCAAAAGATTGTTTTGAGCCAATTGGAATAGGTAGGTGGCTAGCGAGATCCTCTTGGATCAAATTCCATATTTTTCCTATCTATTATCAACGCGAGGGCTCTATATGGTGCAAATCTTCTAGGTTCACCTTCATCAATACTACAAGGCTTCAACTCACCGAAGTTGAAAACTTGATGGTGAGATCTCATGTTGTATGGAAGCTCCAATTTGTAAGTGACATTGCCAATATTCTTAAGTACCTTGAATAATCCTTCAAACCACTGTAAAAAATCACTTGACATGTTACTTGTCGGCATGCATTTCTCTCTACCCAACTTAAGTAAAACCAAGTTGCGAACTTAAAACTATTCTCCCCTCCTATCATGATCTGCCTAATGTTTCATCCTTTTGGATGCAATTTTTCAACTGAAAGTGAGCCATCTCCAAAATGTCTTTCCATCCTTTCATGAACCCCAAGGCCTATCGGTTGCACCCATAGTAGCCTTGCATAATTGTGTGTGGTGTCAATAGTTTTTTTTCCATTTGCCAATTGAAATGGACTATAGCTTGTTGTGGAACTCTTTTACATGTTGTCACTGAACTAAGCTACATCCAACAACTCTGGCTAGTTCAATTGGTCTGCATGAACAAAATTTCTTAGGTAATCCTCCAAAAGGCCATTGATACATTATGTATACCCATCAATCTCTGAATGATAACTTGAACTCATCAGCAACTTGGTTCCAAGAAGACTAAACAAATCTGACCAACACAACCTTGTAAACCTTGTGTCTCTCCCTAACACAATTCTCAATGGGAGACCCCAATACTTCACGACATTCTTAAATAACAACTTCACAACTCTTCTATTGCATAAGGAACCTTAGTTAGAAAGAATATTAAATACTTGGGAAATCAGTCAACAACCGCCATAATCCCATTATACTTTTGTGAACCTAAAAATTGTGTGATGAAGTTCGTAGAGACAATTATCCAATGTCTCTCTAGCACTAGAAAGGTTGTAGTGGACTATCCTGCATTCTAGTTTCTAGCTTGTCTTGTTGGCACTCAAGACAATTTTGGACATATTATTCCATGTATCACCTCATATTTTTCCAATAGTAACCTCATTCCAACAATGTCATTGTCCTTCATTGTCTTGGGTAGCCTTCCCAAGGAAAATCATGGCACTCCCTCAAGAGTTCCCTTTGAAGGTTAGATAACTTAGTCACATAGATGTGATTTCCAAAGTACAAAATCCCACTATGCATCCAAAAATTCATTGTTTTTCCCTCCTTCACCTACTTCATGATATTCAAAGTTATGGGATCTTTGTGTAATCCCTCTTTGATATTCTCTTGCAAGTTCATGAAAAATTGCACTTGATTGCCCATGGGTACCGAAAACTCATTCTCCTTTAAGGATGAATGTTATTCCTTCATACTCAAGGAATTAGTTGCTTCATTTAGGTTTCATGATTGGTACTCAATGGTCATCTCAAACTCTACCAAGAAGTATTTCCACCATTCCTTCTTATGTGTTAACTTTGGCTCGGTGGAAAAGTAACTTGCTGCCACATTCTCCATCTTCACAACGAATGGTTTTCCTAATAAGTAATTCCCCCATGATTGTAGACATTGTAAAATTATAATCATCTATTTCTCATTGATGGAGTACCTTTGTTCACAATCTCGTAGCTTTCTACTCTCATAGGCCAATATATGACCTAGTGACAAAAACCCTCCAATGGAAAAATCTAAAGCATATGTTTGCACATCAAATAACTGCTCAAAGTTTGGTAGCTTCAACACAAGTGCCGAAACAAGTCTATGATTTAGGTCACATAATGTTTCCTAACACTTCTCTGTCCAATTCCATGGTTTGTTAGTATTCAACATATCACTAAGTGGTGCTAAAATATTATAGTAACATTCAAAAAATCTATAGTAGTAGTTAGCCAAACCAAGGAAACTCCTTACCTCATGAACTATTCTTGGTTCCTACCATTCCTTAAATTTCCCTTATCTTTGTGGGATCCATGTGGATACATCATTTTCCAATCCAATGGCCCAAGAATGGAATTTTGGTATGCCCAAAGACACACTTGAAATTATTCAAGTACAACTTCTTCTACCTTAGTGCCTCAAAGACTTCTGCCAAATGCCTCTTATGGTCTTCCATGTTCTCACTAAACAACACAATGGAATCTAGAAAATCAACCATTGAATTTTACAATAATGGTTTGAAAACATCGTTCATGAAGGTGTGAAAGGTAGCTAGAACATTGCACAATACAAAAGGTAAAACAAGAAATTCAACACTTCCATACTGTGTTACCATCATTGTCTGTGCCTCATGTCCTTTCACAATCCTTAATCGGTAGTATCTCTCCCTCAAGTCCAATATTTTAGAAAACCTTGTCCTTAGTTAGCTTGTCAAAGCAATCCACTACCAATGGTAAGGGGTTCCAATTTTTATGGTATGCTTGTTCAATGCATGATAGGTGTTATGATCCAACACCTTAAAAATGATAATAAGTCAATGGATACAATCCACTTTGAGGGGGAAACCTCCTTGTACAATATGTCCAATTTAGAATACAATATGAGATTTGATAATATGATCATAAGACTAGGTCTCCTTGGTGTGTGTATATATATATAGGAGACAAAGGGTACAATTGTAATGAAAGGGTACAATGAAGGGTTCTATCCGACATACAAATATAAAACTATAAATGTAATAATTCAATATCTAGGGATTAATAATGGGTACTTTTATACACAACATGGGGCTTTGTTTAGGTATTAACATGTCCCTTCCCTTGAAGCAAGTTTTGTCCTCAACACTTGACTAACCACATGTGTTTTCACATGAAGGACCCATCTTCCCATATTGCCTCTTCCATTGCTAGGTTCTTCCCTTTGTCGAGGTACTCCATAATTGATTGATTTATCATATGTTTAATCCTTGTTTCAAGGATTGTTTATGGTTCTAGTATTAATTTCCATTATTCATTAATCTCTGGTAAAATAGTTTGGACTAGGATCTTGTTTTTGATTACCTTCTTTAAGCAATAAACATGAAATACTGGATGTGCACGTGAAGATGGAGGCAACTCCAATTTGTAATCCATAATTCCAATCCTTTGCAAAACCTTATAGGTTCCATAATATTTTGGGTGCTAATTTATTTTCCTTCTTTTGTTTCTCGAGGGACATCTATTTATATGATTGTAGCCTCAGAAATACCCAATCCCCCACTTCAAATTCCCTTTCACTACGATGTTGATTTGCTTGTTGTTTCATCTTATTTTGTGCCATAATCAAGTTGTCCTTAAATAGTTTGAGAACCTATTGTTGGTCCCCTATGTGGTCCTCCACTGCTTGAAACTTCGTATTCCCTTTCAAGGGTGATGTAATGGATGGAGGATGATATCCATAAAGTTCCAAAAATGGGGACATTTTTTATGAATTGTGAAGGATGTGTTGTACCACCATTCTGCCAAGGGAAACAAATTGATCCATTGAGTCTATTTATCAGATGCAAAGAAACAAATATATCCTTCTAGAAATTTATTCACAATCTTAGTTTTCCCCTCGGATTGAGGATGTTAAGACGAGTTGTGAGCCAATTGAGTACCCAAACAAGAAAATAATCCACTCCAAAAATTTCTAGTGAAAATTGGATCTCTATCACTTACAATAATCTTGGGGACTCCATGTAGATTTTGAACTATTTCCATGAATGATCCAAAAAGGATCCAGAGAAGGCTAAGAATAACACAGAACTCACAAAGGCAGCTCAAAATGCTCAGAATGGCTTCAGGAGACAGAGAAAGGGAAAAAATTCAAAGTTCCCAAAACTCAGTGAAAATAGTATGATCACGAAGAGCACATTGCAAGATTTCTAATGGCCTAAACGAATCGTCAAACGAAGTTACGGTTTGAAAGATATTCACCGTCAAAGATGCAGTCAACTAGGACCAATCAACAAGGGACACATCATCGTTCGTACTGCTAACGTCAACAACTGACATGGAAGGGTGACATCATCATATGGATGATGATTTCAACATGCCACATGGAAGCACCACATACTGCCACGTGCCACCCACTAGTGGACTTTTTAAGGGTCCATAAGGACCAATAGGAAAGTGCCACGTGGCACCCCCAGGAGATGCCACATGTCACCACCCATGGAGCACCACATGTCAGTACGGTAGTGAAAGAGCGAGCCACGTCATCATATGAGCAAGAGAATCAACAGGTGCTACGTGGCCCAATCATGGGGCGACACATGGCATCTCGAGAATGCCCAATGTTAGCCCGTGAATGAATTTTATTTAAAAAAAAGAATTGGTGGGTCTGCCAAATCTGGCGGACCACGCCAAATCTATAACAATCGTTAGCGGAGTTACTAGCGAACCTATAAACATAGCATCAATTTTAACTATGGATAAACATATATGTAACCACTACCAAAAACAGAGTCCAACAGGTTCGACCCCAGGACCTCCGCCCATAACAAAGCCTTTAAAAGTACACTCTAACCAACACGCCAAGGGATGTGCCTTGGTACATCCACCTCATTTAATATTTAAGAATGTGTTTCAGGCCAAAGCCGAGGGGAAGGCGTGCAACCGTACTATACAATCCGACATGAATTTCGAGATAGATGTTTTCATAATTGTTGGTGTAGGGGGCACGAAAACCAAGACATGATTTCTCCTGGGCCTGGGAGTGCCAGAGTCAGATCAGAGCGTGGAAACAATCATTTTTGGGTAATTCGATGCCACAAATCCAATGGATATGTTTGTTTTATGATCTAAGCATTATTTCTGTGGCTTGATTTCAGAATGAGGTATATTCATGTATTTGCCAAATTATTTTGTTGAGTTAATAAAAGAGCCTACCCATTTGAGAGCAGGACCCAGAGACGTAGTCCACCAGGGACGAACTCCGTTATCAAGTTTTTGTGTTCATATTTGATGCTTATGTCTCTTCATTTCTAAGTTTTCCCTTCTTTAATGGTGCACATTAATTTATGCTCATTTAGTACAATTCTTTATAAGTCACGATGAAAAGATCCTGGATCATGTTGGTATCAGAGAAATCATCTTTGACTTGAATTGTTGAGTGTGAATTCTTACTAGGGCCAAGCATAAGTAGGGTGAAGGCTCGAATTTGGTCGTGTATCCAGAAGGAAGAAAATGGCAAAAGAGGACAAGCGTGATGAACAGGGGAAAAACTTTCAGATGGTCTTTTATCGCATGTCAGAAATGATCAAGTAGATGTATGGAGATTACGAGAAGAGGATGAAGAAGAAAGGGAAGAAAAAGGAAGCACGTCGAAATGATGATGCTTCGGTAAACTAAGGGGCTGGAGGAGATCCTCTTGAGCCTCCATATTCACCTTTGAGTTCTAGTTCTTCTTCCTCTGAGAATTCTCATCATTCTCATCATTCTAGCCATAAAGCCTCTTTTAAGAAACCATTATTAAAGCTTGATGTAAAATTTTCTATACCTATGTTTAATGGAGATGTTAATCATGAAAATCTACATAATTGGATCCGACAGGTTGAAGTATATTGTCGAATCCATCATATTGATGAAGAGGAAGTTAAAGTGCAACTGGATTCTCTTCGGTTGGAAGGCACCGCTCTCGTATGGTGGGAGAGAAAGCTTCAGGACAAAAGTAAGTGTGGTAATCTTCTTTCCTCGTGGTCAGAGTTTAAATTAGCGATCAGGAAGCAATTTTATCCATTAGGGTATTTACATAAAGAAATAATGGAATGGCAAACCTTAAGGCAAAGTAAAGGACAAACTGTACAAAGTTTCACAGAAGAATTTAGGAAGAAATCTCTTGCATTGAACATTCCTTTAGATTCTTATGAGACTTTAATGAAGTATATTGGTGCACTTCATAGTTATACTTGACATACTTTGCTCTTGTTTAACCCCACTAGTCTTGATGAAGTTTGTGTGCAAACCACTCACCT
>SNQJ01S0042291.1:154979-180988 GCA_010110895.2 Picea sitchensis | reverse complement strand
TCAACCCAAGATGGAATAGGAAAGTCCTAACATTTCCCCGTGAAAGTATTTTAATTGAAAAAAAAGCCAATCACTTTTTATGAATTTCAACTAAGACCAAGGAAATAAGTGTACCCCAATGTCCACCACATAGAATAGATTGATCAAATGAAAAAATTACCTATGTGTGTGATAGGAAGAAATGCTCATCTTTTAGTATAAAAGTGAGGAAAGCACTTAAATTTCTTTGACCCACTTTATTTGGTTGACAATATTGGAAAAGGATTGGAATCATAATGATTAGAAATGTTTCATAAAAGGAAATCAGAGAAAGATTTCTTTATACTAGGACTCACTTCCTACTCCTCCTTAATAAGAGAGGTCAATTCTCTCGGTCAAGGAATTTTTGAAGGTAGTGATGGTTATTATGGAATTTGTTGTAGAGCTAGGGTTTCTACCCTAGTAGAAGACATATAGAGTGGAGATAAAACCTTGCATGATTTTGGAGCCTTGTTCTTGTGGGATGTGAGGCAAGGGCAAGATCATGGAGAGACTAGCTAGACGAGTCTGATGCTTANCTGAAGTGTGCAATTCTAGATGGACCTTTTGTTTGACTTAGGAACTCTTACATAAATATAGGTGATCATGATACCATAGAAAATCATTCTTCCATACAAAATTATCTAATGAATTGGGGTCCTCTTGTAGTTATTAAATGATCTTGCATACCTCTTGATCTTGCTTCCATTATATCCTTTCTTCTTCCACCCAATCAGATTGTGGAATAGAAATTGCACATAGTAAACCTTAATATGAAATTTGGACCACCTGTACTAGGAGATGTCTCCTTAGTCTCCACAAAGTTTCATTGTCTGAAGTCTCTTAGAAAAAAAAAGGTATAGTGAAAATCCCAAGATGACTCGTTTAAAACTGAATTTAGGATGAGTCAAAAACCTTATCTTCCACATGCTATATATATGAAATTTTAACGATTCAAAACCTCAAATTTTTACCACAAGTACCTTGATATATATTCTAATTAATCTCCAAATTTCACTGTCTGAAGTAGCCCAAAAAAACGTTATAGAGAAAATTCCAAGATGACTTGCTTGAAGAAGAAAAACTCTAGGATCGATGCTCTGGTACCAAATGTTATGATCCAACACCTTAAAAATGATAATAAGTAAATGAATACATTCCACTTCGAGGGGGAAACCTCCTTGTACAATATATCCAATTTAGAATGAAATATGAGATGTGATAAGATGATCCTAAGATTAGGCTTCCTTGATGTGTGTGTGTGTCTGTATTAGGAGACAAAGTGTACAATTATAATGAAGGGTTCTAGCCGACATACAAATATAAAAATATAAATGTAATAATTCAATATCCAAGGTTTAATACATGGTTTTATACATAACATGAGGCTTTTTCTAGGTCTTAACAATAGTCCTAACACATTCTCAATTCTAGAGTGTCTTTCTTCTTTTAAAAGAGGATTGATGTGCCATATAGTGACCTAGAAGGCTTGATAAAGTGAGTGTCATTGAGTTTAGTGAATTGTTTCCTTAAAAATTCCAACTAGGGTCTAGAAATTTGATAGGGATCTCTAGTTGGATATTGCAACCCCAATTTAAGCTCAATGCAATGGTCAATGATGCCCCTAGGTAGAATCACTTTAATCAAAGAATCACGCATCCATTACTTCTGCAAAAAGTTGAGACTCTGGACACCTGGATACCCTCTTCAAGTTCAATGCATATACACTATGCACCTTTCTATTAGGCTTCCTTGTTGTTGTGCATTCAACATAAGTCTACTATCCACCAAGTATCATCAACTTGTAAACAAATTACATGATAATTAACTGCATTCTCCTCAAGAATTCCTACCTAAGAATGACTTCAAATTCATTCATGTACAATATTGTGAAGTCTACGTGGACCTTACATTTGTCCAACTATATGTGAATTGCAGATGCAACCCCAACTACTACCTTAGCCTTAGAATTAACTTCCTTGAATAAAGCACCACATGATCCAACTCTAAGTCCAATTTCACTTGCCAAATCCTTCTTCAATAAGTTGTGTGAGGCACCATGATCCACCAATTCCTATATTATCCTTCCATTTATGATCAAATCCTCATAATAAATCTGATTGGATTTTTTCGCTTGGTTTCCAGCCAAGGCACCTAATATCAATTGGAAACACTCCAATAAGGGCTTATCCCTTCCATATTCCATAGAATCTTGCTATGCACAACTTTTTAAAGGAAATGAACTACAACAAGAAGAAAAATAATTTTCCCTCTACCTAAAGTAGCCTACTAATGGGTACCATGCACTACCAACTTTAAAAGGTTTGTGGGGAAACACCTAAGAGCAATTTCATTTGAACCCAAGACACTCGAAAGATTGTCCTCTATGACTTCCATGTGCATCTTCACTTGGATAAAATGCACTCTAAGGTATGGTGGGAAACTTGACTAGGATTCTCTTGGACTGATCACATCTTGTAACAATAACTTAGTGTCATCCTTTGCATTCCTTTGATCTCCAACGCACGTTGGCATTGTTTTAGACAACTATTTAAAGAGGGATTGATCCAATAGCTATGTTTCTAGATGTTGCCTCAATGTTGCCTCAATGAGCACCCAAGCCTCCCAAACAACTTCTTAGCTGAAAGATGATTACAAATTCACATCAAACCAATCAAACCACCATACCAACCTATTGATTCATACTGGAACATGGTGAAGAGAATCTAACAAGGTTGTGAAACCAACTTCTTGGAGAATTTGAGCTCTAACAACACCTGTCATAGACCTAAGAGTCTTGCTCAAAAAATTTACTTTCATCATCTTTGGTTGTGCAACATTGTCTTGTCTCAGACACAATGGCTTAACCAACATGTTCTTACTACAACTAGAGTATGCCTCTTCACTGGAAATTTGCCCATAAATTTGAACTTTAATCTATAGTAAGTGAGATGTACAACTAACTCCAAAAAACCCAATTCACCTAATAATAGGCACATAACCAACTTGGAGAAGAAGAACAATTCTTAGATGATTGATGAGAGCATACCCTATATGGTTTGGTCCAAAGATGGAAATAACATTGCCAAAAATTTGGAAGATGATGTCTACATGTTTCCACTAGGAGATGAGTACCTTTTATAGCTATAACATATATTTCTCCATATCTAACATAAGGAATGTTAGGATCCATAAACAACCAAATAATTTTCAGTGATTTTCGACAATAAAATATGAAAATATGCTTGATCTTTATTAGAAAATGAGTTCATTCATGGAAAGATACATGAGACAAAAATCATGAGTGACATGATTTCCTAATAAGGGGAACTAAAATGGATTCACATTCATAAACACAGATTCCACAAGAACATGAAGAATATCATATTTACTCTCATCGCAACAATAATTGATCTTTGTAAATTATCTGGACTATTTCAATGTTCATAGGGAATAGATCGTAATGGGTGCAAGGATCCTAGCATCTCAGATTCAATGGTGAAAGGTTCAAACCAAATATTTTGGATAAATAGAATAAGGGTATACATGTATCTAATATATAATTTGAGTGTGGGAATTTATCCTCCAATAAATGAAATATTGAATGGATCATAAATGCTTCCATTCAATCATCCATTCCACATAATACTTTGACCATATAGAGAACCTTCTAGGACTAATGCTAGTCCTTCTAGTACCAATTCATAATAGATACTCTTGTTGCAATCAACTAATGGATTTGGATCACAATTCATGAATAAAACAATTGAATGAATTAGTTGACATATTTGACCAATCGATCGTTTTACAATTAGGAATTTGAATTGATCATTGGAAGTTAAAAGTTCCATCGATTTAGAGGAACATGATGCATCCAAATAATGATCATGAGTATTGATATGTGTTTCTATGTGTGTTCATGGCATGGGTTGGTAGCTCGGGTCTTTGTATTATTTGTACCTCCAAAGTCACATGCATTTCCAAACCAAACAAATATATATGGACCCTATGTCTGAAATGATTAGGATTTTTTTTCCAGATGCATCAAGGATTATGAAGTCAGAGTTTTCTTTCAAAGAAATGGGTGACTTCTTCATACTAGTGATACTTTAGCAGGGTGACTCCCAATCCTAAATAAGTGAAGAAAATTCATTCAAAATATGGGGTGAATTTGGAAGAAAAGGAAACATAGTTCTCCTTATGGGTTACCTCTTGACAAGTTCACAAGGAAAGACTCATAATTTACAAGTGGAGATAAGTAGGTGGGAAGTCTATTCCTTATGGGTTCTCTCACCATATTGGTCAAGTGGGTGGGATATAGTAGTAGACAAGGCAAGATTTTTTATCCAACGAATTTTCTCATTCATAAATTCAACTTCCACTAAATTCTACCATCCATGTGTTCAATATTTATACTATGCCAGGTAGCCCCAACCAACTATCGATCTCTTTCCAACTATATGGATATGTAGCATGAGAACTAAATATGAGATCATGGAGGAAGAGTGTTCGAGTAAGTTTTTTCCAAGCCATATCTAGTATGAGAGAGGCGATTTAACCAAAGAGTAAGTCTCCAATAAGATTCATAGAGTTACCATGTGACTTTTCCTCAAGTTCTTGCTAAAATTCCCTTCTTGTATCAGTCAAAAGAGAAAGTCTTTCCATTAGTCTTTTTGTTTACATATTTTTCAGGTAATTTTCTTATTGATTTCACCATTAGATAGAAGGGAATATAAGTATTATATTAGTTCCAGAGTGCCTAGCATTAGTACCTAACCTTAGAGTAAGGGTTCATGTCTTCATTTTCTTTCTTACCTACTTGCTTGGTTATAAAGAGATTATATTTCAGTCTAAAGATAATTCCTTTCTTTCCTGATTATACAAATATTGGCCTTCCTCTTATGAGAGAGACTGATTGGCCTTCCTTGTCTTTCTTCCAAAGAGAAAATATTCTTCGTTTCTTCAGTGCTTGGAGAATGGCCTAAGTGGAGTCAACCCAGGGTGGCCTTATGATGCCTCACTTAATTCAATGAGGTATTTCCCTAATGACTTGTATTTTTCATTATAGTGAGAGATAATAAGGCCAAGGAGATAAGTACACAACTCCATAAAGAACCTTAAAACCCCTTTGGGCTTAGTGTAGTCAACCCAAGATGGAATAGGAAAGTCCTAACATTTCCCCGTGAAAGTATTTTAATTGAAAAAAAAGCCAATCACTTTTTATGAATTTCAACTAAGACCAAGGAAATAAGTGTACCCCAATGTCCACCACATAGAATAGATTGACCAAATGAAAAAATTACCTATGTGTGTGATAGGAAGAAATGCTCATCTTTTAGTATAAAAGTGAGGAAAGCACTTAAATTTCTTTGACCCACTTTATTTGGTTGACAGTATTGGAAAAGGATTGGAATCATAATGATTATAAATGTTTCATAAAAGGAAATCAGAGAAAGATTTCTTTATACTAGGACTCACTTCCTACTCCTCCTTAATAAGAGAGGTCAATTCTCTTGGTCAAGGAATTTTTGAAGGTAGTGATGGTTATTATGGAACTTGTTGTAGAGCTAGGGTTTCTACCCTAGTAGAAGACATATAGAGTGGAGATAAAACCTTGCATGATTTTGGAGCCTTGTTCTTGTGGGATGTGAGGCAAGGGCAAGATCATGGAGAGACTAGCTAGACGAGTCTAATATTGGAAAAGGATTGGAATCATAATGATTAGAAATGTTTCATAAAAGGAAATCAGAGAAAGATTTCTTTATACTAGGACTCACTTCCTACTCCTCCTTAATAAGAGAGGTCAATTCTCTCGGTCAAGGAATTTTTGAAGGTAGTGATGGTTATTATGGAATTTGTTGTAGTGCCAGGGTTTCTACCCTAGTAGAAGACATATAGAGTGGAGATAAAACCTTGCATGATTTTGGAGCCTTACTTTTGTGGCATGTAAGGCTAGGGCAAGATCACAGAGGACTAGCTAGACGAGTCTCCGATGTTTAGTGATGCCCTACTTGGAATAAGTCTCGATTATTGCATCCTTTGATGTTCCATGGAGGACGGTGTTTGAGTTGATGCAAATTGATTACCTAGGGCTCTGAGGACTCAAACCCGTGGATGACACATGTAGATTTGGAAGCAAGTGCTAGAGTTTAATTTCCATGTACTTGTGTGATGCAATATGGATAGGGTTTACAAACCCCAAGGAAGACAATAATGCTATGAAATTCTTGTGTTATACAATATTATTGTATGTTTCAAGGAGTACTTTCTAGTGTTGATTCTAGCATGTTGATGATCATTTGTAGAGTTGACTAGCTTTGGTTGGGAGTAATTCCTAGCTAGGATGAGTTGGTGGCTAGAGTTTTCTTATAGTTTCTCTAGCTAAGGTTTGGAGAGATTGAATTTTACCAACTTTGTGATAAAGTTGTGTTATGTACTTACACTTTATGTTTTATATGTGTATGTATGTGGAGTTTCCAACTGTCTAAATATTGTGCACTTGTAGATTTGATTTTTAACTTATGTTATCTTCATGATTGAGTAGATTTGTGCCTTTATTGTCAATCTGCTTTCATATAACATATAGTTGAATTAGTTAAGTGAATTAACACATACATGGAAGGTAAAGGCATATATTCAATGTTGTTAGAATACATTGTAATAATACATTTTATATTTGTTAGATGCCTTGAAAAGTGTGCCAAAAGGGCTATAACATTGTGGTATTGAAGTACACTTACATGGTAATTATTATCTTCCATGATGCCGGGTTAAATTGGGCTGAAGGGAAGTGAAATATTATTATTGAAATTTAATATTTCAAATCACTGCTAATGATCGAGTTTCACAGGGAATAGATCCAAGAAACCTCATGGTTGAGGTGAAATTTTAGAAATTGCAACAATTCCCCAATTCTCGAAATTTTTACATACACGAATTTATCAGAAGACCTTAGAAGAGTTGTGGAAATAAAATGGTGCTTATCCCTTGTATATGTATTTCACCCATGTGAAGGGAATTGTGAATCGCATGATGGAAAAATAACACAGATATTGAACTTGAAGGAAAACATATCGATGAATGGAATAGGTTCATGTAGGTGCTAGTAAAGGTCTCTTTCAACATAAGGAAATGGAAGGAAGGTAAAAATGGTTCTTGACCCTTGGATAGAAGGGAAGGATTTATAAAAAAATATTAGAATACCTTAGAATATCATTCACACTTGAAGGATGCTCATCCCTTTTATATCCTTTTCACCCATATGGAGGGAACTTATGGGTCTTAGGATGGAAAACTAACAAAAATTTTGAACTTGAAGGAAAACATGCCCATGAATGGAATGGGTTCACAGAGGCACTGGTAAAGGTAACCTTCAACCTAATAAATGAAGATGATGAATTGGTGTGGATAGGAAATCCTTTTAGAGGGTTGTACAATGCAAATTTAAGTTACTTTGTAGCCTTCCCAAATGCAAATGTGGAAGATTCAAGATGGTGGTGGACACAAATTTGGAAATTAAAAACACCATTGGAATTTTTTATGATCCAATGCCTTAAAAATGGTAAGAAGTCAATGAATACAGTCCATTTCGAGGGGGAAACCTCCTTTTACAATATATCTAATTCATAATACAATATGAGATGAGATAAGATGATCCTAAGACTAGGTATCCTTGGTATATATATATGAGACAAAGGGTATAACGAAAGGTTCTATCCGACCTACTAATATAACACTAGAAATGTAATAACTCAATATCTAAGGCTTTAAAAGGGGTTTTATTCTTAACATGGGGCTTTTTCTAGGGCTTAACATATCCCTCCCCTTCAAACAAGTGTTGTCCTCAATACTTGACAATCGCGGGTTTGTTTGCATGAAGAAATCATCTTCCCATGTCGCCTCTTCCACTGGTAGGTTCTTCCATTTGACAAGGTACTCAGTAATTGCTCGATTTTGAAAATTCTTTATCCTTGTTTCAAGGGTTGTTTCTAGTTCTAGTATGATTTTTCATTCTCCATTAATATTTGATAAAATAGTTTGCACTGGGATCTTATCACTAATTATTTTCTTTAAGAAATAAATATGGAAGGTTGGATGTACACTTCTGAGTTGAAAATGAATAGCATGGGCATGACCTTGAGCAGGTGGAAGACCCTTAGGAATCTATATAAATACCTTAGAATGATCGTTGATAAATTTTTGGAGATCCATTAGAGTAGAGGATATAGATGTTTAAACATCTAGTGAGCACAATTGTGTAATTACACCATGGTGTCCCTTTTTGAGTAATTTTTGTCATGTTGTTAGAGCTTATCACTTTACAGGGTTTCCATTGGATACCTCTAAGCTCAATTTTCTTTCTGTCTGAGGAAAATATCATGAAAAGATATCGAAAATTAAATGCCATTATTCCCAATGATTGTAACCATTGGACCCCTAATACAACATCAACGCCACCCATTTGGAGGACAATCATGGGGCTATCCAATAAATACTCCCCCATATTGAGCTTAATCCTATGACACTTCCTAGAACAATTTATTGTACCTCCATCTACAATCGTTACTTGAAACTTTGGTGTTGGATATGTTATCACTCTGTAATTTCCTTGGTTGTGGGAGGAAAACTCAGAGGTAGCCTTGAAACCACTTTGGGAATTGAAAGATAGCCCTTCCAGTCTAGAGAGGGCTCTCTCTTACTGATTTTAGATTAATACAATGGATAGATCTTCAGATAATGGTTGGGTTTATAAAATTGGTGGAAAATCTTAGAGAAAGTGTCCACTGGTCATGGAGTTAATAATTGAAATAGCAACCTTAAGGGATCAATCACTGGTTGATGAGAAGATCAATAACAAAGGCAAGGTAGTCAGTGTCTTTAGATCACTAAAATTGTTGTAGAGTGATAGAGGATTTAAGGAAAATAACCCATTACATCAGAGCATCTATAAATGAATTATAATGCAACTTTAGAAGGAAAATGATGGAGCATTTAACTGCTACAATTATGAGCATATAACAATGAATTTTGAATTATGTCTTTCAATCAAATACTGAAGAATTAAATTAAGATGATAAAAGGAAAAATACACATACAACAAAATACACATCTGAATAAACTGGCACAAGAGTCTCTATCGGGACAAACTCTGTACTTCTGAACTGATCACCTTCTATYAATCTCAGAAAATTTGCAATGCACAACACTCTCCTCCCTCACACTCGAACCCACATTTAGACCTTTTTCTTCATTCAATATATATAATTACATCATATCTGAGCCTAAGGAGGTCGAAATCCTTCCTTAGCTAAATATAGGAAGAGGTTACAACAACTTAGGAAAGAAATAATTACAAAATCTGTCCATATCCTACTTTCTAG
Organism: Picea sitchensis; assembly: GCA_010110895.2. NCBI lineage: Eukaryota > Viridiplantae > Streptophyta > Pinopsida > Pinales > Pinaceae > Picea > Picea sitchensis. The sequence continues at coordinate 171,590 of SNQJ01S0042291.1, read as the reverse complement.
GATTTGGTTTTTGACCCACTAAAAATATGCTAAAATATGATTTGATTGCATGATATGATGGAAAAAAATCTTATGTTTAACCTCCAATTTATATTTGGAGCTGATCTGGTCGATTGGACAACTATCCCCATGAATTTCAAAAAATTCTAGAACTTTGTCCACTTTCGCAGTGACTAGGAACTTTCGCAGCGTGCCCTATTCAACAGTTTCACAGTGAAATATTATTTTTTATTTTTCTCCCAAATGATGAACTGGGTTGGGCTGATTTTTTGTCATAAAGTTAATACGATTATGATTCTTCTCCACAAAAACTTTGGGAAAAACCCAGTTCATGAATTTCGAGAAAATCCAAAAATGTTGTAGGTGACTGTGGCTCGTTTCTTGAAAACCGTGAAGTATTTTGACCTAAAATTAAGTGGTTTTATTCATCTTACCCCCATGCATCTCTTGTAATTTTTTTTATGGAAAACGGGCACACGGTTTAAAAGTTATGATAAAAATATACTTTCGCAACGTACAAGACAGTTTCGCAGCGAACACAACAATTTCATAGCGTGCAGGATAGTTTCACAACGAATAGAGAAGTTTCACATCGTGCATTTCTTGAGAGCTTTTTGATGGCTAGGAATGCTTTTGAATGAAGGAGGATGTTATTTTACAAGCTAGTCATGCGTACTTATCCCTTCACACCCAAAAATTCGATCCAAATCTCATGATTGCATGGTGAAATCAATAAAATCATGACAACTTTTCACTGTGAAAGTTTAGGAACTTTCGCAACGAACTTTGCAGCACTGGAGGAGAATGACTTGTTCATATGGCTGAGTAGTATAAAAACACACTTCAACTTTACAAGACTCAAGGACATACCATAACACACCTTTTTTTAGGGACCTAACCCCTCACGTAGGTAGAATGATATATTTCGATGTAATAAAGGTCAACATTAATAAGGCCTAGCAATAAGGAAGAATATGTCCAATGTAAGAAGACCTAATAGAATCTTCTGCTTCTAGAAGGATCTTCCTCTAGATGGTTCTTTTGATAGACATATTTACTATAAATAGGAGTCGAGGGTATGAGAACTTTTGTCTTGGATATTATTGTAATAATGCTCTGCTGGAGGTTGCCCCCTCGAAGAGGCAAGTGAAGATTGCTCTCAGTAATCAAAGTACTTTTTATGTGTTATTCTGGTATCATTTTGGTATTAGTGTGGTGTTGTTCTGGTTATATTGTTGTTCATCTGCCATTTCTATCTATTTATTTTTGTTCTGCATACTTTTTTATAGCTGGAATATTACAAGTGGTATCAAAGCACCTTCCTCGGCAAAAACTTGAGGGTTAATTTTTTCCAGGGTAGAGACGTATTTCGTGTCTTTAAGCTACAAAGATATGTTGTTACGTGCATAAACATGTGGTTGGGTATTCATACACGTAGGACACACAAGTGGTACTTAAGCGCACATATGTTGGCCACCCTTGTAACCCTTGTTGGTACCCCTTCGAGTGGTAGCGCATCAGACATCAACAGTATATGGATCGGCTTAGATTTCTTGAATCCCTCCATAGATAAACCGATTTGTTGCCTGACTACTATAGTGCCAACGAGAACAACACTTGGGAAGATACTCTCTAGTACCTGGGTAGTCGGGTAGTACAACTAAGGGCACGGTCTAGCTTCCTTAGTTGGTGCCCTGAGATATTGGGCCAAGTACTATTGTTAGACCCCACACGTATATCAGAGAGCTATACCATAGGGAAAACCCCTGTTTGTAGAACCCTTGAATACCTAACCTTTGGGGACGAAAAAAAAAAAACCCCCAGACAATATCTATTGTCGCGCAACTATGTCTCATGCATTCGAGTTGCCAAATTACTACACATTTCTTCCTGATTAAGCATTTGGGAATTTCATCACTACAGTATTCTTCAGATCGAAGTATAACTTTGCAGGTGTTAAAAAAATAAAATGAGGCTGGATCTTGTTGGCACCGTTATTTGAGACCTATTCCATTGGATTTATCTCTTCTCCTTTATCGCAGTCATACCTATCATTTTTCAGCAATTTTGTTTCTCTGTGTGACCCCACTCGCCCCTTTTTGGTTCCCTCGTCATCATGGCCCATACCCATAACCAAGACTTGGAAGCTCTCTTCAATACCTTGCACTCTAATTTCACAGAGACCCGACAATAAGTGAGACAACTCAATGCCAATATTTCCACCATCAATAAAAACATCCAATCCTCCATCGCCGCCTCAATCAAGGAACTCAAACAAGACCTCAAACAAGACATTACTACCCAACTTGAATCTGTCACTATGATGATCTGCACCAAGTTGCATATCCCTGCAGATCCTCCCGTATCTGACCCACCTTTGCATATTGAAGGTGAAACTTCCTCTCATTACAAGAATTTTCATCCCCATCACTTTCAGCGTGACCTACGCCTTCCGCTTGTGTATGTGACCAAATTTGATGGCTCGGATCCCACTGGTTGGTTAACTCAAATGGAACATTATTTCTCTTTGTACGACATTACAGATGAGTTGGCCAAACTCTGGTACGGTGTTCTCCATCTAGATCAAGAACGATGGCAATGGTGGCAATGGAGAAAAATTGTTCGCCAAGGGTATGTTGCTTGGACACACTTTGTGGCAGATCTTTATGAACGCTTTGACACTGACACCAACCATTTAGGTAGTTTGACAAAGTTGAAAAACTCTGGCACAGTGGAAGACTTTATAGCTTCTTTTAAGAGACTGGATTTTCGTACATAGGGCATGTCTGATGTTTTTTTCCAAGAATGTTTTATCAGTGGCCTCAAGGATGAGATTCATGCCCATGTCCTCATGTCTTGGCCTTAGAGTTGGATGGAGGATACTAAAAGAGCTAAGGAAGCACAACAGGTTGTCTCTTCTCAAAACTGAAAACCCTCCTTTATTCTTCGCACTAAACTAGTAAATCCCACTCCTCCTTCTACTCCACTAAAGATCCAAAATTTGACTAGGGCCAAAATGGTTGAACTCCAACTCAAAGGCATTTGTCATAATTGTGATGAAAAATATTTTTCGGGACACAAGTGTAAGGAACAAAATCTTTTTATGGCCATCTCGGAGGATGTTTTGGAAGAGGATGTTGAGTCTCCCCATGTGTCCGTGTTACCTGAACCTACTGACATAACCCCTCCCTCAGACCCTCCTGAAGTAGAATCAGTCATTTCCCTAAATGCTCTCATTGGCTTCTCTGCTCCCCAAACGCTCAAGCTAATCGGTTACATCAAGCATAGGAAGGTCATCATTCTTGTTGATAGTGGAAGCACCCATAATTTTATTCATCGCTGCATTGCCCAAGAAACTAATTTCTATATATGTGCAGTCAATAATTTCCAAATCATGATTGTCAATGGAGGGTCCATGAAATGTGGAGGGCATTGTGAAAATGTTTGTCTCCAAATTGGTGAATACCACCTTAAATCTCATATGTTTCCTATCGACATGGGCGGTTGTTGTGACATTGTGTTGGGTGCAGAATGGCTAAGGACTTTGGGTCCCATTCTCATGGATTTTAAGGAATTAACCATGTAATTCAACCAGGACGACCAACAATATAAGTTCGAAGGCATCATTGTTGGTTCCCCAGAGATCATTAGTTCCCATCGCATGGAAACACTACTCAAAAAGGTCATTCTGGCGTTATTGCCCAACTCCATGACATACAAGCAATTGAGACACCCTCTGTGTCGCAGGACCTCCAATCCATCCTCTCTAAACATCAAGTGGTTTTTTCCACTCCCCGGGGACTCCCTCCTTCCCATGGTGTTCATGATCATTCCATTCCCCTTTTCCCATGAATCCTTCCTCCCAATATCTGTCCCTATCATCACCCCTTTTCCCAAAAAAAATAAATTGAGAAAATGGTTCAATAACTGCTCAACGCAGGTGTTATCCTCCCTAGTATGAGCCCCTACTCTTCTCCTATGCTCATGGTACTTAAGAAAGAAGGTTCTCGATGCATGTGTCCTAACTTCCATGCCCTCAACAAACTCACTATTAAAGAAAAATTTCCCATTCATGTCATTGATGACCTCTTGGATGAATTGAGCGATGCCCAGTTCTTCACTAAACTTGATATTCGTTATGGATACCACCAGATCCATATGAAAGAGGGAGACATTCCTAAGACTTACTTTAGAACTCATGAAGGCCACTACGACTTTTTGGTCATGCCCTTTGTCTTGTGTAATGCTCCCTCCACTTTCCAAAGCCTCATGAATCATGTCTTCCATCCTTTTCTATGTCATTTTGTCTTAGTTTTCTTTGATGATATCCTCATCTATAGAAAAACCTGGATAGACCATCTTTCTCATGTGGATCGATTTATCCATCTACTCTCGCAGCACCAACTTTTCCTAAAACAATCTAAATGTGATTTTGGCGCCTCAAAAGTTGAGTACTTGGGTCATATTGTTGGCAAGGTCGACGTTGGGGTGGATCCTAAAAATATTGAAGCTGTGCAAGATTGGCCTCACCCAAAGACTCTCAAAGCTTGCATGGATTTATGGGATTAACATGTTATTATCGCAAGTTTGTTAAGAATTATGAAAAGATTGTGGCACCTCTCACTGCACTCCTTAAAAATAATTATTTCACTTGGACTCCAACAGCTGCTCAGGCTTTTCAAACCTTAAAGACGACCATGTGCACCACTCCAGTCCTAGCCCTTCCTGATTTCACAAAGACCTTTGTCCTGGAATGTGATGCTTCAGGTAAAGGAATTATCATTGCCCTTATGCAAGAGGGTCGACCTTTGGTCTTTACCAACAAACAACTGTATGAGTGAACTTTGGGCAAATCAATCTATGAAAAGGAAATGTTGGCTATCCTGCATGTCGTTGATCTTTGGCGCCCTTATCTATTGGGGAAACACTTCCAAATTAAGACAGATCATCAAAGCCTCAAGTATTTTTTGGAACAACACATTTCCTCCCTAGAGCAACAAAAATGTGTGACTAAGCTCTGTGGATATGATTATGAGATCATTTACAAGAAAGGCAAAGACAATGTGGTTGTTGATGCACTTTCCAAGAAATATGAATATGAAGGGTCCCTTTATTATCTCTCCTTCATTGTACCAGATTGGCTCTAAGCTGTTCATCGGGAGTGGCTACATGATCCCAAAAGTTCGCATCTGATACAACAATTGCAGTCCAATTCTCTAGTTTCCCCAGGGTACTCTTGGCTCCATCATGAGATTCGATACAAAGGTTGTTTGCATTTAAGTAAATAGTCAAAAATTAAATCCACTGTGTTTTTTGAGCTTCATGCTACACCCACAGCTGGGAACTTCGGGTTTACCAAAACCTATGACAGGGTCAAATGTTATTTTTTTGGGGATGGCATGAAACAGGACGTTCGTAATTTTGTGGTTGAATGTGATGTGTGTCAACGCAACAAGGGAAAAACAGTCAAATCTCTTGGCACACTGCAACCACTTCCGATTCCACCTGCTATTTGGTGGGATATCTCTATGTATTTTATTTTAGGCTTACCTAAATCGGACAATAAACCAGTCATCATGTTGGTAGTTGATCGTCTTTCCAAGTATGCTCATTTATGTGCTCTTCAACACCCATTTACAACATCCAATGTGGCTCAACTTTTCATGGATAATGTCTTCAAGCTTCATGGCATGCCACATTCTATTGTTTCTGATCGCGGCCCAAATTCACCAAAAAAAATTGGCAGGAACTGTTCAGGATACAAGGCACCCAATTGCATCTCATCACAGCCTATCATCCCTAGATTGATGATCAAATTGAAGTTGTCAACAAGTGTTTGGAAACATATTTGAGGTGTTTTTCCTCAGAAAGGAAAAAACAGTGGACTCAATGGTTACTGCTAGCTAAATGGTGGTACAACACTTCGTACCATACATCTACCCATATGACTCATTTTGCGGTATATGGACAAAATCCACCTTCAGTTCTCTCATATTTTCCAGGTGTCTCTAAGGTCCAGGTGGTTGACCAAACACTTACAGTTCAAGAGGCTATTATTTGTACCCTCAAAGAGAATTTTTTCATGGCCCAAAATCTCATGAAGCAAAAAGCATATCAAGGTCTCTCTGAACGTCAATTTGCAGAAGGGGATCAGTTGTTTCTTTGATTGCAACCTTACAAGAAAAATCCCCTCAAGGCTAACCATTGTTAGAAACTGGCGCCCAAATTTTATGGTCCTTATACCGTTCTCAAGCATGTGGGACAGGTGGCCTATCAGTTAGCTTTGCCCATTCATTCTAAGCTCCATCCTTTTTTTCATGTTTCCTGCTTAAAGAAGGTGATTGGAACTAAGTGCCAAACTCAAACCAACCTTCCTAAGTTGGATGAAGAAGGCTCCATTTGGATATAGCCACAATAAATTTTGGACCAACTTGAGCGTCGTTTGTGTCAGCGAACCATCAAGGAAGTGTTAGTCCAGTGGAAAGATACAACTCCAACAGATGCCACTTGGGAACCAGCCACCATTCTGTAGCAATTTCCACATCTCAAGCCTTGAGGACAAGGTTGTTTTTAAGTGGGAGGACATGTTGGGGACCTAACCCCTCACGTAGGTAGAATAATATATTCTGATGTAATAAAGGTCAATATTAATAAGGCCTAGAAATAATGAATAATAATTCCACTGTAAGAATACCTAATAGAAGCTTTCGTTTCTAGAAGGATCTTCCTCTAGATGGTTCTTTTGATAGACATATTTAGTATAAATAGGATTCGAGGGTATGAGAAATTTTGTCTTGGATATTATTGTAATAGAATTCTGCTCTGCTGGGGGTTTCCCCCTCGAAGAGGCAAGTGAGAATTGCTCTTAGTAATCAAAGTGCTCTTTCTGGTGTTATTCTAGTATCATTTTGGTATTATTGTGGTGTTGTTATGGTTATATTGTTATTCATCTGCCATTTCTAGCTATTTATTTTCGTTCTGCATACTTTTTATATCTGGAATATTACACCTTTACATTGTCATGATGACCATTTGACATGACTTTGAATTTATTCACATTAGTGAACCCTAACATAGGCTCCAATGGGGACGGCGTCCTCCATGCGAGGAAAAAAATAACCTGAAGACTAGTGCCAAAACAAAGGGTTGTTCCCAAAACATATCTAAAACCTTTAAACTGATGTTGTTTTGATCTGCAACCAACTCATTCTGCAACTGAAACCAAACTGCAAACTAGACCATACACTGCTGCAAAACTCACTGTTGAAAATAAAACTGAAAACTGTTGAAGAATGCTAAATAATGAGCTTATTCACACACCTACCTATCAAACTAAAATAGAGACTACTCAATCAAGTGAAATCAGAGATCCAATGCAACCACACAAGCACTTTATCCATTGTTTGACCTCCTTGCATGTGTTCTCTCAAGTGCATAATGAAATACTTGCTTAATGGCCATTTAGATGCAAGCTTGAAAACAAGTTCATTATTGCTAAAATATGAAAAACAAGGCATGTTCACCGAATCCAAAAATGTTGCAAAGGGGTCCTCATAAGAATGCATACTGATCTGATTTTGTATCAGACCTCCAGATGCTCTCTTGTTTTTATGAATCTCAACCTGTTGGTTGTCAAAAAAGGACTGAAAATCTGCATTAAAACGCTGCAATGAAACCAATGTCGAAAACAAACTCATAGCTGGTTCTAATACTAGCTGACCATCATCTTCATTTCCAGACTTACAATTGATCAAAGGCTGAAAACTTTGACTGCAGAACACAAACACAAATAGAATGTTGTTGATTTATAATTTCCAAATCCTGATTTGTATGACTTTGGTCTAGCTCAAATTTATCTGCCTCATTAATAATTTTAAAAATTTGTTTCAACAACTCAAATGAAGCGAAGCATAAAGGCAAAGAATTACATTCAGTAGACTCACAATTTTCTTCATGTTCAATAACATCACTGGGAGATTGTTGAAAATAATCATTCCATAATGGAGAACATGCAATTGGTTGCTCTAGTAATTCAACATCATAATCATTGTTGTACTCATCATACCTGGGAAAATCATGAAATCCTGCTATGTCATCAAAAAAAAAAATTTGGACAACTTTCTCTTCAACAAGATGATCTAAATTTTCTACATAAACATCATCACTGAAAACTTCGAAAAAAATTCATGGAATAATCCGCTCTTTGATCATGATGCAATGGATCAAAATTCAAATCAAAAGCAAAACATTTTGGGATAACATCTTGTGGATCAAAAAATAATTGCTCATTATTCTCTGCAAACACATCCTCCTAACATTCTTCAAGAAGACTCATGACACAATCAGTCGTTTCTTCCTCAGCTTTCAACTCTTCATATTCAATTTGACTATGTAGCTTTCCACAAGCTTAAAGGTTCTCTTCAACCTCCTAATCATCATTGACCATTTGCTGCAAAGACATAGACTTTCTTTCCATGAGAAGAAATGATAGATATGGATGAAAAGTTGTGGTATAATAGAGCATGTCAGAAACTTCCAAGGGTTGAATTCCTTTAGGCATCTTGTGATACAAACTATGAAACCTCTTATTAAACATTGACATAGTCTCATTCCCTTGTTTCTTTATGGAATAAAACTTTGAAAGGAGTTGATCCAAGGGTTTCCTTTCACCCCAGAAATTCAAAAAAGTATCCTTCAATTCCTCCCATGAGCTGATGGATTTGGGTTGTAAGTGTCTAAACCACTCTTTGACATCCTCTTGAAATGTCTGGGAAAAATATCTCATACAAACATCATCGTGCTCAATCTCAAAAGGATCTGAAAAATGCTCAAAGACTTGGACATGTTTTCTAGCTGAAATATTCACAAGTTCTTTGTCAAACATAGGGAGGTACTTGTAGTTCTTCAGAGGAAAATCATGGAGGACATGAGGCAATTGAAGTGGTATGTATTTTTATTATATTTTTGAAGGTATAGGATTATGTACAAGATCTTTAGTATCATGAGGCTCACAGGATGGATTATGATCATCATTAGAATATTTTTCAAGATCAAAAGTGCAAGGAGAAGGAGATGTCTTTACATTTTTAAAAGAGGGAGAATCAAGTGCATATTTATGGTGTTCATTGGAATACAATAGGTAAATACAAATTCTTTTAACATGTTCAGGAAAGGATAAGAGTAGCTGATGAAAATGAATAAGATGTCTTGGAAAAAATTTGTAGTTTGATACTTGGATATTTGTCCCTTCATGTTTCTGTGAGTAAGGTTTGTCCTCCAGCGGAGTCTCTGAATTTGATTGAAGCATTGATTGGAGTTATCGGGTGAATGGTACAACCTCCTTATGTCTGGTCTCTATTCATCATTAGAAACCATATTTGAACTTTATGATTCTTTCCCAAGGAAATTTTCACCTTCAGTCCCTGGAAATGGCACCAAAATGTTATCACTCTGTAATTTCCTTGGTTGTGGGAGGAAAACATGGAGGTAGCCTTCAAACCACTTTGGTAATTGGAAGCTAACCCTTCCAATCTAGAGAGGGCTCTCTCTTACTGAATTTAGATGAATATAATGGCTAGATCTTTAGATAATGGTTGGGTTTTTAAAATTGTTGGTTGAGCTAAGAGAAAGTGTTCATTGTGCATGGATTCAATAATTGAAATAGAAACCTTAAGGGATCAATCACTGGTTATTGATCAGATCAATAATAGAGGCAAGGTAGTCAATGTATTCATATCACTAAATTTGTTGTAGCATGATAGAGGATTTAAGGAAAACAACCCATTACATCAGAAAATCTATAGATAAATTCTAATGCAACTTTAGAAGGAAAAAGGTGGAGCATTTAACTGCTACAATTCAGAGCATATAACAATGAATTCTGAATTATGTCTTTCAATCAAATATTGAATAATTAGATTAAGATAATAAAAGGAAAAGTACACATACGAGAAAACACACATCTGAATAAACTGGCACAAGAATCTCTGTCAGGACAAACTTTGTACTTCTAAACTGATCACCTTCTACTAATCTCAGAAAATTTACAATGCACAATAATCTCCTCTCTCACACTCGAACCCACATTTAGACATTTTTCTTCATTAAATATATATAATTACATCATATATGATCCTAAGGAGGTCGAAATCCTTCCTTAGCTAAAGATAGGAAGAGGTTACAACAGCTTAGGAAAGAAATAATTACAAAATATGTACATGTCCTACTTTGTAGGATTTGGTTTTTGACCCACTAAAAATATGCTTAAATATGAGTTGATTGCATGATATGTTGGGGAAAAAATATTATGTTTAACCTCCAATTTATATTTGGAGTTGATATGGTCGATTGGATAGCTATCCCCACGAATTTCCAAAAATTCTAGAACTTTGTCCACTTTCGCAACGTGTCTTGTTCAACAGTTTCACAACGAAATATTATTTTTGATGTTTCTCCCAAATGGTGAACTCGGTTGGGCTGATTTTTTTTCAAAAATTTAATATGATTATGATTCTTCTCCACAAAACATTTTGGAAAAACCTAGTTCACAGATTTCAAGAAAATCCAAAAATGGATGTAGGTGACGGTGGCTCATTTATGAAAAACTGTGAAGTATTTTGACTTGAAATTAAGTGAGTTTATTCACCTTACCCCCATGCATATCCTGTAAAAACATCAAGGAAAATGGGCACACGGTTTAAAAGTTATGATAAAAATATACTTTCACAACGTACAAGACAGTTTCGTAGCTAACACAACAATTTTGCAGCGTGCATGTCAGTTTCATAGTGAACATAGCAGTTTCGCAACATGCATTTCTTCAAAGATTTATGATGGATAGGAATGCTTTCGAATGAAGGAGGAGGTTATTTTAAAAGCTAGGTGTGTGTACTTATCCCTTCACACCCAAAAATTTGATCCAAACCTCATGATTGCACGGTGAAATCAATAAAATCATGACAACTTTTCACTACGAAAGTCTAGGAACATTTGCAACAAGCTTTGCAACACTGGAGGAGAATGATTTGTCCATATGGTTGAGCAGTAAAAAGGCACACAAGACTCAAGGACATATGATAACACACCTTTACATTGCCATGATGACCATTTGACATGACTTTGGCTTTATTCACATTAGTGAACCCTAACATGATATACAAAGCAATTGAGATCCTTTGCTAATTTGTAATTGATGAAGTTATGGGTACTACCAGGATCAATCAACATTGTTACCTTTTTATTTTTGATATATCCTTCTATCTTGAGGGTTTGTGGAGTATTAATGTCGAACAATGCATGGAAAAATATTGTTGGAGTAGTCTCTTATAGCTCTAGATCTTGTGATGTTTCCAATTCTTGATCTTCTTCCTCTTCATTGTCTATGTATAATACTTTATTCTCACTGCATTTATGCCCCTTACTATACTTGCTTTCACAATTGAAACATAGTCCCTTTACTCTTATTTCATCCATTTTTTGAGGTGTCAACCTTTTTGGTTTAGGAGAGGTAACGTGATGCTCTCTATAGTTGTCAGTGTCCACCCCTCTAGTAGCCATATTTTTGTTATCCACTTTCCTTTCCATACTGAAATCCTGTTCTAGGGATTTAGGTTTGAAAAGACACACCTCATGTTGAATGTTCTCCTTTAAAGTACCCATAAAGGCATCTAACAAATTATTCTCAGGAATGTTCTTTATCCTGAGATTGATCTTTTGGAATTGTTGAATGTGCTCTGTAATTGGACCTTTTTATCGAAGATTTATCAATTGAATAAAGAATGATTGCTCTTAATATCCCCATAATGTGATATCAATTCATCCATAAAAATGGACCAAGAGATAATATAATTCTTTTTTCTTTCACAAATCCATTGATACCAAACAAATTGATCATTTTCTAAATACAAGGATGCAATATGTACCTTTTGTAATCTTGGTGTTTGGTGTAGATCAAATAATTGCTCCATCTGAAATATCCATGTTATAGGATCTTTACCATCAAACTTATTCATGTCGATCTTTGTTATGAAGTAGTTCTTTGGTCTTGCATTGAAACCTTGATGATGTGGATCTTGAAGTGATGAAATATCATGATTCTGGGACTCAATATTTATTTCCTCTATATTTTCATGATTTCCTTGCAATTTGATATCTCCTTTAGGGAGTGTCTCATCTAGAGCATGCAATATAATGGAAGACATGGAATTTTGCGATCTTAACATCTTCTTTTCCATATGCTTTTCCATCTCTTTTCTATTTTCATTTGTCTTATTTTTCATGTCATTCTTATTTTCATCCATCTTATTTTCCATTTCATCCATTTTATTTTGTATTTGATATTCCAATTCTCTTTTAAGGTATTCTTGAGAATTTTTTAAATCCACTAGTTTCAACATATTGTCACTCACTTCATCAACTTGGTTCTTTAATTGGGTTAGTATGTTTTCAAAGTCTTCATTTTCTTCGAAAGTCATGTTTGAGTTTTTATGAGGAGTACCAGTATTATTCCTTGTAGAACATTTTTTCCATGTGAAACGATAATAATGCTTCTCTTTTTCCTCTTTATCACAAATTTTGAATCACCAAAAATAGATCTTCCAATAAAAAGTTATGTGAAGTGTAAGTTGTGTACCTTTCGAACCCTTAATTTGGAGTATGACTAGATGGCTAACCTTTATATATATATATATGAACTTTGAACCCTTCTAAGCCTAAAATTTCGACATGTAGTACTTTGATAAGACTTATTAAACTCTTGAAAATTTCACAGTGTGAACCTTCACTGATAAAACGTTATAGCAAAAATACCAAAATGTCTTGTGTAAGACTAATTTCAGGACTAGTAAACAACCCCAACTTCCACAAGATATATCTCACAAATTATAATGATTCACAATATGAAATTTTTTCACATATAATTAGCTATGTCTCCTCAGGACTCTGAAAATTTCAAAGTTAGAAACTTCATAGAAAAAAAATTACAACAAAAATTCCAAGCTGACTTTTTTAAAAACTGATTTCAGGATTAGTCACAAGCATTGTCTTAAATAGAATATATATTTGAAAGTGTAGAAAACCATAATTTGAAATTTGGATCACTTGTACTAGGAGATGACTCCTCGGTCTCCACACAATTTCACTCTTTGAAACCTCCAAACAAAAAAAAGTTATAGTGAAAATCCCAATATAACTCATTTAAAATTGAATTTGGGATGAGCCAAAAATCTTATCTTCCATAGTCTATATCTCTGAAAATATAACAACCTAGAACTTAATTTTTTTACCATGGGTACCTTGAGATATCTTCTAAATAACCTCAAAATTATGCTATCTGAAGCGGACTAGAAAAAAATTATAGTGAAAATGCCAAGATGAGTTGCTTGAAGAAGCAAAACTCTGGGATCGATGCTCTGATACCAAATGTTATGATCCAATGCATTAAAAATGATAAGAAGTCAATGAATAAAGTCCACTTTGAGGGGGAAACCTCCTTTTACAAGACTGGGTCTCCTTACCAATTTAACGAGAACTCTCCATAGTTCTCATTTTTTTAGAGTGGATATTTTTACCCGTATTTCAAAAAGTGGCGCTATTGCTAGTGTTATCTCCTCAAATGACATTGAAAATTTTGAGGCATTTTTGTTCATTCATGCTTAAATTGTCATTTTTCTTGGCCATTTGTCATTGTCCATATCTTCAAATTCCCCATTACGTCTTCACTGATCATGTTTGCTCCAGACTCTTCTGACTTTGTCTACGACCTGCATTCCAAAAACACAATCAATATTACCTAGCTTATAACCCTAGCTTTTATGGTTTTATTATTTTCAAACAAAGATATATATTTTTGTTGTAAATTTATCCAAAGAAAAGCTAGAGGTGTGTGCTCAAGTGTCAAATCTTGGTCCTAAGTCATCACACTACATATTAAGTCTAGTGTGTAGACCAAAGTCCATATGGTCTATATACTCTCGGGTCTTATGGATTTCTAATAGAAGATTGAATGCCACAAATCAAGCTATAGGCTAAAGCCATATCCTAAATCACAACGCATATACTTTTTCCACAAGATGACACATATGCCAAGTTATGAGTCACAACTATAGGTTCTATTATTATGCTATTATGTTAGCCACGAGTCATAGCCAAACTATGAGTCATACTAAATAATCAACTGRCCCAACTCTAATCTTAAGTCTACAATTTCAAGCCACGATTCAGAGATAACCATCCATCATAAGCCTAGCACATCAAGTCATTTGTTATGTCATAAATTCCAGTCCACATGTCAATTCACAAATCGACACAAAAATCCCAACGCTGAGTCAAACCACAAGTCAAAACTAAAACCTAACGCAGGTGTCCTCAGCGTGGTGCAAATCTCTGCGTTTTTGGAATGTTTGACATGTTGAAGGCATTGGGCCACATGGAAGAAGGGCCACGGCATGTAAATGAAAGCGTTGCATCATGAGGATCATGTACAAATTGACAGAGAAGTTTTTTGCAAACATTTGGCAAATAATAAAACATAGAACATAATGCCAGGTGCCCGATTTGTAGGATGGGAAGCTTTATATCTCAAATCTATCTCTTGAAAAAATGATTCCAAGGAACTAGATTTTCAATGTATATATGCAGATGCCACATGATTTTGCAGAGGTTATAGACCCTTTTCTCTTGATTATCAAAAGGATGCAGAGCCAAAGCAATTAGCGCTCTCTTCAGCTCTGGGCATTACCTTGGGTGCTTTCTCCATTTGCGGTACAACAATGATACTATGTGGGTTCACTGTTACTTCTCCTAGATCCAATATTCACACACCTAATCGAATGCTTACCAACTTTGTTGCCATGCCCATAGAGCTGAGTTTAGTGATGACTTTCGTGGTGAAGTCATTTCTGGAAGGGCTCATTTTGCTTTGATTTCAGATGCACTGAAGACAGTCATAACTAGTCAAGCTTCTTGTGATGTTCTCCTTGGAATTCAGCATGTGTTGCTTGGCTGGTTGTTTCCAACTGCGAATCTTCAAGTCAAAGCCATATCATGCTCCCGTGACTAAACATTTGAATTAGGCAAAAGATTTAGCAAGTGAACCTCTGTTGATATTTTTGTACTTATTGTGCAAACATGATAGTGGGAAAAGGGAAGTTGAGACAATTGTGGGCATGCTATAATCACCAGTTAAAACTTGGAACTGTGTTGCTGCAGAGTTGGTCTGAAAACTGATAGTCAATCCAGATAATAAACCATATGTGCTTTCTTTTGCACCTTAGGTTGATTCGGTTAAACTAATGCATCAGTTGGAGATTTGGGCCCTCTAGATTTTGTTTTCCAATGGCTGATTATATGGTTCATCTCTACATACATGGCATGTTTATAAGTGTTTAATTAATCTACTGAACTTTTCTGGAGCAGATAAATAGGCAACAACTGTAGCTTCCCTTTACCATCTTGCAGAGGTTACTATAGACTACTGATTAAGATGTCCATGCTTTCTCTGCTGGGCTAAAATCCTATGAGACTTCTTACACAAAAAAATATCTAAGTGTCTACAGAAAAGCTTATGGAGGGCATGGCTATGCTGTTGTGAACAGATTTGGATATTTATATAATGACCAAGATATCTTCCAGACTTTTTGAAAGGGACAATACTGTTCTGCTGCAGTAAGTTACTAGAATCAAGAATCAAGTTTTTGCAGTTTTGAAACAGATTTCACAAATCTGCAATTTCGGTGGCTTAGGAGGGCTTTCATATCTGTCCTTAGCCACCGAAAGCAAAGATTTTAGTGGCTTACAAGTTAGAATTTCGGCTCTCTAACCATTGAAACTGCAGAGAAGTGCAGAATATAACTCTTTTTGCACAGATCCAAGTTTTATCATTCTACAGGGCATGCGGATGATTTATAAGTGAAGGTTATAATTAAGAGGATTTGTTTCAATGTGTTGTTCCATTTTTTGAGGTGCCAACAATGTGAAAGAGATGAAGTTTGTTGCCTATTCGTGGAAAAGAATGACATGTCTGCCTAGGTGGCATTTTTTTGACCTTATCTATTAGCCTTTGAAGACCTGCTGCCTTGTCAGATGTTGAAGTGTGTCAAAGATTGTTGCAGCCATCGAAGACATGAAGACTATCCAGATTAAGGTTGACCACATAAATAGGATCTTTCCCTATTTTCATGATTTTGTTTTGACTTTCCATATTTAGAATATTTGATCCAGTTTTCTTGGATCTAGAAATCTTTTGTAAAGGCTATAAAGTTAGCAACTTCAGATGAAGCGGGAGGAGGGGAAATTCAGTCCTTGAGGTTGAAGGTTCGATTTTGGATTCACTATGCTGCTACTGTAATAGAGACTTATTCTTAAATATATTTAGACCTATATGCTTCTTTCATTGATGTGATCAGATCTCTTCTTTCCTATCTGTCTATACTTATGAGTGAATGTTATTCTTTGTCTATGCTTATATGATCCTCAGGTGACTTTCATCTCACTATTTGATTGCTAAGCAAAGAATCATAAGTGGTCATCCTAGTTTCTGGACCCATCATACTTATTGTTTTATATATGTGTGATCTGGTTAGGTGATTAGCTTATGTTCTATTTGATAAACAA
>SNQJ01S0042291.1:130692-148234 GCA_010110895.2 Picea sitchensis | reverse complement strand
GTTTCTTTATCAATTTATTTGTTTATTTTAATTTTTAGAATGTTTTTTTTTTAACTGCAAAAAAAACATGGTGCTATTGGTAGCATCACTTTTCAATTCAAGGGTTAATTTCAACATTATGTTCACAATGACAAGGGTGTGATTTCAAATAAGTTGCAATTTTAACCACCTCCCAAAAAATGGTGCTACTGGTAGCATCACTTTTCGATTCGAGGGTCAATTTCAGGGTTCTATTCTCAATGTCGAGGGTGCGATTTCAAATAAATTGCAATTTTAACCACCTCCCCAAAAATGGTGTTATCGGTAGCACCACTTTTTAATTTGGGGGTTGATTTTGGTGTTTTTTACCCAAAATACGATATTTTTGAGCAAGAATTCTCGTTTTGAGGTCATAGTTCTCGTTAATTTGGTAACATTATATATATGTAATGGAAGGGTACAATGAAAGGTTCTAGGTGACATAATAATATAACATTAGAAAGGTAATAACTCAATATCCAAGGTTTTATAAGGGGTTTTATGCTTAACATGGGGTTGTATTTAGGGCTTAACAAAAATGAGGACCTTTCTATGGCTTTCCCTAACAAATAAAAAACCAACAATGAATAAGCTATAGAGGAGATCATGGTGTGGTCCTAGTATGTCCTTTTTAGCAAAGAAAGGAAGATAATTTAATCCTTTGGAAGCCTTGGGGAAGTCAGTAGATGATAAAGATATGAGTGAACTATTGGGTTATTATATTATTTACAGTTAAAGAACAATCAACTGACTGGCTAGTCTAGGTAGATTGATTGGGTCATGGATCGATTGACGAGTCAAGTCAAGTCGATGGTTAAGTCGAAGGTTGAAGAGATCGACTAGAAAGTCAAAGTCCGAAGTAGTCTACCGAGAAATTCAAAGCGTCAACCGACAAAAGGTTGAGTGGCAACCTACTGAAGATCGACTAGAGGTCGATCGGTATTCAATTGTAACAGAATCCCAATATTTGTGGGATTGCAACCAATCATCTACATGGATCTGTAATCATTTTTGGGAGCCATGATTTAGGGTTTTGCATGTTGTAAATCCTATAAATAAGGCGTGTTGTAATTATAATAAGTTGATGTTCATGTTGATGTTTTTGGTTATGTAGATCTCAGTTGAATTGGCTATAGGGTTGTTCTTGTGTAGAGCAAGAGAGTATGATGGAGATTGTGCCTTAGGTGTAGACCAAGGTTAGTCATGTAACTCTTTATTCAATGAATGGATAAGACAACAAGATAGAAAGATGTTCAAGGAGTGTTGGTTTTCTCGTTTACAGGTTTCCATGATAAAATATATGTGTATTGTGTGTGTTTTTCATCTATTTATTTCTTAAATTTGTCGTCTCTTTCCTAGTGGGTTTAGTGTGAAGATTAGTTTCCCCAACAAGTGGTATCAAAGTGTATCTGTTGTTTTATACATATGGTATCAAAGCAAGGTTAAGCAGATCTTGGATCTGAGCTAAGCCTAGGTCCAGTGAAAGTTGTAAGTTAGTGATCTTTAAAGTTGTGCTTGAAATAATGGCAAGCATTTCGAGGATAGATATCAAAAAATTCAATGGCCAGAATTTTGAGCTTTGGAAGCTTAACATGGAAGATATCCTTGTAGATCAAGAAAAATGGGCAACTGTGAGCCCCAAAACCATTCTGACAGGTATGCCAAGGGAATAATGGGAGAAATTCAAGAGAAGGGAAAGGAGTATGATCTAATTTTGTCTTGTAAATTTGATATTGTTGAATATCTCAAGTGAAGACTCTATAAAGAAATTGTGAGACAAGTTAAGAAGCTTGTATCAATCGAAATCCCTGGTAAACAAGTTGTTCCTTTGGAAAAAAACTGTATCTTCTGAGGATGAGTGATGGGAGCTCAACAACATGGCACTTGCATTCAATGTTGTAATAAGTCAATTATTGTCTGTGGATATTAAATAACTAACGAGGAAAAATGTATTATCTTGTTGTGTTCTTTTCCAAACTCCTGGGATAGCTTAGTCGTGGCGATAGGGAGTAATTCAACCACATTAATGCTTGAATACGTGGTTGCATTTCTGTTGTCAAAATAAATGAGACGAAAGAACATGAAAGGATCAGCCAAAGACACCTTGATGGTGACAGGTCAACAGGTCGACAGAGATAAAGGTAAATTCTTCAGTATAAATTCTAAGTCCAAGGGTAGATCAAAATCTCCAATTCAGTTGATGAGAAGATGCTAGAAATGCGGTTAAGTTAGGCATTACAAGAGAGACTGCAATTCAAGGTGATTGATATTAGTCTACGATCTGATGAGAAGTAGTCGAATGAGAGAAAGACTACTCTGGATAAAGGAGGTGATGTGTATATGGTATTGACTAGTACACAGTTGGATCATGATGTTTGGTTGATCGACTCAGGTGCATCCTTACATATGACACCTCACAGAGAATGGTTCTATCAATATGAGAGATATGAAGGGGGATATGTATTCTTGGCAGACAAATCGACAACCAAAATTGTTGGACAAGGAAGAATCTGACTGATACTACAAGATGGGAGGAACATGACCCTTCCAAGTGTGCTACATATTCCAAGTTTGGAAAAAAATATGATATCTGCCAAAAAAATGAGTGACATATGAGTTCACACTTTATCTCATAATGATACATGCAAAATGGTCACGTGAGCGATGGTATTAATGAAAGGAGTTCGGATTGGAACCCTATACAAGTTTTCAAGGAATGTTGACTCGACTGGATGCAATAGCATTGTTTTTCTTGAAGTTGACTCAAATCGACTCAACTCAGAATGATTTGATACAAATTGACTTGACTATTCTTCATCAAGTCATCCTGACCATGTTATGGCACCAGAGGATGGGACATATTGGTGAAAAAGGATTTTGATCTATGCAAAACAAAGGTATGTTCAAAGGTTTTCTTAATTGTAATTTGGAAGTCGATTTATGTGAACATTGCATATATGGAAAACAAATCGGTTTAGATTCCCATCTAGAAATACAAGGGCAAAAGGGATTCTGGAATTGATACATAGTGACGTGTTTGGGCCTGTACCGATCCCTTCACTAGGAAGATCTTTGTATTATGTTTCCTTCATAGGTGATTTTTCCAGGAATACATGGCTATATTTCTTGAGGAAGAAATCAGAGTTTTTGATAAATTCAAAGAGTTCAAATCTCATGTGGAAAACTAGATAGATAATAATATCAAGGTGTTAAGCACTGACAATGGAGGTGAATTTTGTGGAAAGGATTTTGAGCAGTTCTTCAAGTAGTGTGGCATAAAACACCACACCATATACCCCACATAAAAATGGAGTTGATGAAAGAATGAACATCATGTTGATGGATAATGCAAGGAGCGTGCTCAATGGTGCTAGGATCACACAAGAATTATGTGCAGAGGCAGTTGAAACTGCAAAATATTTGGTAAATAGGTATCCTTCATTAGCACTAGTCGACTCGAATCCATGTGAGGTATGGTTTGGTAAGAATCCTTCGCTTTCACATCTAAGAGTCTTTGGTTGTGATTCATTTGTGCATGTTTCCAAGGAGAAGAGGAACAACTTGGAAAATAAGGTAGTCAAGTGTATTTTCATCGGCTACAAGGATGGAATGAAAGGATATAAGCTATGGGATCCACCGTTGAGGAAAACAATGTATAGTCGAGATGTTATCTTCA
The DNA here is from genome assembly GCA_010110895.2 of Picea sitchensis. Classification (NCBI taxonomy): domain Eukaryota; kingdom Viridiplantae; phylum Streptophyta; class Pinopsida; order Pinales; family Pinaceae; genus Picea; species Picea sitchensis. The sequence continues at coordinate 144,540 of SNQJ01S0042291.1, read as the reverse complement.
AGGAAGTTGGGGGAACTTCTAGAATTGAAGAAACTCAAATGGATAAAGAACCAGAGAAGTTGGTGTTTAAGTGAGGAACAAAGAACATGATTGAGATGAGTCGATTGAATCAGATGAAGAGGTGGAACATCCAACTCCAGTTGTAAGGAGGTCTAAACGAGTAAGGAAACCAACTGAAAGGTATAGTCCATCTGATTTTCATTCTGCATTTGTGTTATCTTCTACTAACGAGGATCCCAAGTCGGTCAAGGACGCAGTTGAATCGACACAGGGTAAAATCTGGAAGGATGTCATGGTAAAACAAATGGAATCCTTACACAAGAATGAGACATGGGTTTTGGAAGAGCTACCTAATGGAAGGAAACCTATAAATAGCAAGAGGGTGTTTAAGAAAAGGTTGAACACAATAGGACAAGTCGAGAAATTCAAATATTGAATGGTAGCAAAAGAATATTCCCAAGTCAAGGGAGTCGACTTCAGTGAGATTTTTTCCCCTATTACAAAATTAACTTTCATTAGAGTACTAATGTCTCTGGCTGCAACATTTGATCTTGAAGGATTCACAATAAAGGGAAAGAAAGAGTTGGTGTGCAAATTGAAGAGATCCCTTTATGATCTAAATTAATTTCCAAGGATGTGGTATCAAAAGTTTGACACATACATCCTTAGTTTGGGATTTGTAAGAAGTAAGGTTTATAACTGTGTATATTCCAAGGAAGAAGGTGGGATTTTAATATATGTAACTTTGTGTGTTGACGACATGTTGTTGATAGGAAACAACATGGATGTAATCAAGTAGGTGAAGATGTTGTTTTCCTCCAAGTTTAACATGAAGGATCTTGGTCCAACAAACTTCATTCTAGGAACGGAGATCAAGACAGATTGGGAGTTATGAAGCTTTGGTTAAATCATAGAAAATACATTGAAATAGTCTTGAATCATTTCGACATGGAGGATTCTAAACCCGTCAAGGTACCAATTCCCGTGGGAGAAAAGCTAGCAACTGAACAATGTCCAAATACACAGAAATAAATAGAGGATATGGCACATGTTCCATATGCTAGGTCCAATGGTATTTTTATGTATGGGATAGTCTACAATCAACCAAATATTTCTCATGAAGTGGGAGTATTGAGCATATACATGTCGACACCTGAGAAAGATCACTAGACTGTTGCCAAGAGAGTGTTAATGTATTTGTGTGGCACAACAAAATATGTTATATGGTACCAAGGGAAACCTGAAACTAACAGGGAAGTAAATGTACATGGCTTTGTCGACGCTGACTGGGCTGGAGATATAGATAAATGAATGTTGACTAGTGGATATGTGATCAAGATGTTCGGTGGAGAAATTACTTCGATGAGTAAGCGACAAGCATTCATAGCCTTGTTGGCAACATAAGCTAAATGTTATAGAACAAAAAAACACACCTATGCTTTTGTGCCATGGCCTAACCCTTTCCCAATTCTTGCTAGAATTTTCCCTAAAAGTCACCTCCAAAATCATCTAAAAAGCATGATTTAAGAGCATATTCGTGGGTTTCCCTAAAAATCATCTAAAAAGCATGCTTTTTCGGTTGGGATCGTTTCCCAACAACCCTTTCATGTACATTATGGAATCCAACTCCCCAAACCTCTTTGGGAAGATACAAAACAACCACATAGGGATAAAGATGAGAACACAAGCCCCTTGGTGCAAAGTTATGTTGCCAACATCTAGCAAGCCTCCTTTCCCTATATTCTTTGAACAACATCCCCTTTAATTTTGAAACTCCTTTTCCATAGCTTCTTTCTCCTTTTATGTGACTATAGGGTATCTCCTTATCCCTATATGAGACACTGAGAGAAGTATTTATTGGTTGAGTTGATGCTTGAGGATTCCCGGAGGAAGCTAGACAGTTGGCTTCAAGACGGTGCCTAAGGATGGACAAGGTTGTAACTTACCTTTTCCACTTGTTGGTAATAAAAGATCTTGTTTTCCCCCATATTTGTCTTCATTGTACATTTATCTATGTGTTTACTTTGAATCTGACATTTTACATGCACATGTTTATGATCGTATAACTACTTTTGTCACAACCCTAGTTTTGTATTTGTCTTACAGGTTAATTCCTACAAAAGATCAAGAGTTCTTCGAAAAATTGGAGCAGGGATTGACATTAAACGGGAGAACAATGTGCACCTTCTTTTCTCCTCTCTATCCCTACCTTATCCTAATTAAAGTAGTTATTTTCTTTGGTTTTTGTGTGCTTGTCATTGTGGGGAGACTATTATCTCTTTCACTTGGTCTTGCTCTGATGTGATTACGACCCACGATCACAGGGGAAAAATACCTTAATCACGAAATACATGGTAGCCACTGACACAAGAAAAGAAGTTGTATGGTTGCATCGAGTGTGTTCAAGGATCGGGTTTGAACATAAAGCTATGAAGACAAATTATACAAGGTTAAAATCTATATGTGGTATCAGAGAAATTATTGGCTTCATGGGGACGACTTTGTGGTCAGGGGTTTGGCTTGGGACTATGATAAGCCTTGTTACAGTGGGAGATTTGCGGTATTGATTCTTCAGGTGAAAAGAAATGGCGAGAAGTTCAAAAATAGAGATCAAAAAATTTAATGGGCAAAGTTTTGAATTGTGGAATATCAAGATGGAAGATCTGTTGGTAGACAAAGATCAGTGGATTGCGGTGGATCCAGGTACTGCACCTACAAGAACGTCAATAGATGTCTGGAAAAAGTTGGATCAGAAGGCGAAGATCACAATCTGATTGTGTCTCTCATATTCAGTATTACTAAATGTGTTAGAGGAAGCTACAACCAAAGAGTTATGGGATAAGTTGGGGAATTTGTATTATTCTAAGTCCCTCGTAAATAAATTGTTCCTACGGAAGAAGTTGTATAACTTGAGGATGAGAGATGGAGACTCGATGATGGAGCGTATGAACTCCTTCAATATTGTGGTAAGTTATTTATTATCTGTTAAGATTAAAATTTTAGATGAAGATAAGCATATCAATTTGTTGTGCTCTTTACCAGAATCATGGGATATTTTGGTTGTAGCCATAGGTAGTAATACAACTACCTTGAGCTTTGATGATGTGGTCCCATCCTTGTTGTCAGATGAGATGAGATGGAAGAACATGGAAGGATGGAGAAAAAAATCATTATTTGCAAGAGGACACTACTAGGAAAGAAATAGATCTAAGTACTCAAGTGGGATATCTAAATCTAAGGGTAGATCTAAATCTTTCAAAAAAAAATTAAAGGTATGCTGGAGATGTGGAAAAGAAGGGCACTTCAAGTAGAAATGTAGATCCAAAAGTGTTGAGAGAGTGAAGGGATCTGAAGGTGATCCCTCTACAGAAGAAAATACATACAAGGAAGAAGGAGGGGATGTGTACTTGTCTTCTAAAAGCACACATGCAGATCATGAGGCATGGCTAGTTGACTCAGGTGCATCCTTTTATATGACTCCCCACAGGGAGTGGTTCTGTGAATATGAAAGGTATGGTGGAGGTAATTTTTTCGTAGGTGATGAATCGACAACCAAAATCATAGAAGGAGGAAAATCCAAGTTGAGGCTCATAGATGGAAGGATTAGAACACTGCCTGGTGTTCTGCACATCCCAGGATTGGCCAGAAATTTGATTTTTGTAAGAAAAATGGACGATGCAGGGATAAAAACAATATTTGAAAAAGAAACCCGCAGGATGGTTCAAGGAGCACTGGTGTTATTGAAAGGAGTTCGGATTGGAACTCTGTATAAGATGCAAGGAAACACTATTAGTGATGGGTGTAATAGTTCCATTGCTCCTGATATTGGAGTTGAAGAAGAAGAAAATCCTACAATCTCTGGAGAAAAGGTTATGATGTGGCATCAAAGACTGGGGCATATCGGAGAGAAGGGTCTTCGACTACTACACGGTAAAGGTGTGGTTGAAGTTATGTCTAATTTCTCTCTATATTTTTATTTTTGTGAACATTGTGTATATGGGAAGCAGAATTGGGTAAGATTCCCCTCTGGTGCAACGAGGGAAGAATGAATTTTAAAGCTAGTGCACAGTGATGTGTTTGGACCTGTGTCGGTTCCATCATTGGGAAAATATGTGTAATATGTCTCATTTACAAATGAGTTCTCGAGGAATACTTGGATATATTTCCTCAAGAAGAAATCTAAAGTCTTTGATAGGTTTAAAGTGTTTAAGGCTCTTGTTGAGAATCAAACATAGAAAATAATTAAGGTGTTGAGAATGTATAATGGTGGAGAGTTGTGCGTGAATGAATTTAAGGAATTATGTAAGAAATGTGGTATAGAAAAGAAGAATACTACTCCTTTTACACCTCGGAAAAATGCAGTAGTAAAAAGGATGAACAAGACGTTGATGTAAAAATCAAGGTGCATGCTCAGTGGTGTCAGGTTAGGGAAAGAATTATGAGCAGAGGCAGTGGGTATTGCATGTTACCAGGAAAATAAAGCACCTTCATCAACACTGGATGACAAGACTCCACATGAGGTATGGAATGGTAAGAAACCTTCTCTCACACATCTCAAGGTATTTAGTTGTGAGTCCTATGTTCATGTTCCAAAGGAAAACATGAGCAAACTATATAAGAATGTTTAAAAGTGTATATTCATTGGGTATAAAGATGGTCTCAAAGGTTATAATCTTTGGAACCCAAAAACTAAGAAGGTTGTGTAGAGTCGAGATGTGGTATTTAGAGAAATGAAAGATGTTTTCAAACAGGAAGTCCTACCAAGCAAGGAAGAACCAGAGAAAATAGAGTTTGAGTCAAAGGATGATGAATCGAACTCTACAGAAGAACATGAATCAGAAGAAGAAGATCCTCATACTCCGGTATTGAGGAGATCGGTTCGAGAAAAAAGACTATCGGAAAGGTATACTCCACCTTATTTCCATTCAAATTTTGTTTTTTCTATTACTGATGATGATCCTAGAACTATTAGGGAGGCAGTGGATTCAGAGGATGGAAAACTCTGGAAAAAGGCCGTGGTTGAACAAATGGAAGCCTTGGATAAGAATGAGGCTTGGGATCTAGTGGAGTTGTTGACTCGAAGAAATCTCATTGGCAGCAAATGGATATTTAAAAAGAAGTTGAATGCAGAAGGAAAAGTGAAGAAATACAAAGCTCGGTTAGTAGCAAAGGGTTATTCCTAGGTTGAGGGAATTGATTTTGGTGATATTTTTTCTCATGTTGCCAAGTTAACCTATATTATATTTTTGTTATTTTTTGCTACTGCATTTGATTTTGAAGTAGAACAGATGGATGTGAAGACAACATTCCTACATGGGGATATGGAAGAAGAAATCTACATGAAGCAGCCAGAAGGCTTTGATGTGAAGGAAAAGAAGGAGTTGGTATGCAAGTTGAAAAATTCCATGTATGGTTTAAAATAACCACCAAGGATGTGGTATAAAAAATCTGACACTTATATGTTGGGACTTGATTTCACAAGAAGCAAAGAGGATCATTGTGTATATTTCAAATTAATTGGTGATCATTTGATTTATTTGGTCTTGTATGTGGATGACATGTTGTTGATAGGAAACAACAAGGAGATTATCTAAGATGTGAAAACTTAGTTGTCCTCTAAATTTGACATGAAGGATCTTGGTGCTGCAAATTTTATTTTGGGCATGGAAATTAAAAGAGATCGAAAAAATAGGAAACTCTGGTTAAATCAAAGAAAATATGTTGATACCATATTACAGAGGTTTAATATGCAGGAATGTAAACCGTTCAAGGTCCCTATTCATGTAGGTATAAATTTATCTGTGGATTAGTGTCCCAAGACACGGGAAGAGGAGGAGGACATGTCTCGTGTTCCATATGCAAGTGTGGTTGGAATTTTGATGTATGCAATGGTATGTGCTAGACCGTACATTGCACATGCAGTGGGAGTTTTGAGCAGGTATATGTCAAAACTAGGGAAGGAACATTGGACAACAGTAAAGAGATTTTTCAGGTATTTGTGTGGCACTACTAGCTATGGATTGTGCTACCAAGGAAGACTAGGTTTGGACAGAGTGTTGGACATACATGGATTTTTGGATGCAAACTGGGTTGTAGATATGGATCGTAGAAGATCTACAAGTGGGTGTGTGTTTAATCTATTTGGAGGAGCAATAAGTTGGATGAGAAAAATGCAGTCTGTAGTGGAACTTTCAACTACAGAAGTTGAATACATGGCGGCCACTCATGCAAGAAAGGAAGCAATATGGTTACAAAGATTGTGTTTAGGTATTGGGTTGGTACAACAAGTTGTAAGGATAGATTGTGAGAGTAAGAGTGCAATTTTTTTGGAGAAGAACCCAACTTATCATTCAAAGACAAAGCATGTTTATGTTCAATATCACTTTGTGGGAGACATGGTTGAAGAAAAGAAGGTGTTGTTGATGAAGGTGGACACTTTGAAGAATGTTGCAGATTCATTAACAAAATATGTGAGCACTGAGAAATTCTCTTGGTGTAGAAGATCTATGGGCATTGTTTCTCAGGATTGTTGACTATGTAACCTTGTAACCCCTTGTATGCAAAGAAAACAACAAGTGGGAGAATGTTGGGTATGTGTTATATCTTTTGGTGCTTTTTTGCGTTTGTTTTTTGGCGGTTTTTCGACACATGGTTTTCGCTGATGGTTTTCTATTTCCGCTTAAGGAATTAGGGTTGTTGAATAATTCGGGTTATTGAATTAGGGTTTTGGATGCTACAAGATCCTATATGTATATTGTATTGTAAACAATGTATGTGATGATGAATATAGAATATGTTGGTTTTCCAAGGGAAAAATCTCAATGTAATGTGTGTATTTTCCATTGTATATTTTATGTTCTTTTATAGAAAATATGTTTGCAGTAAATAATTGTACAAGGTTAAAATCTATAAAGTTGATTTCATGTTGATGTTGTTGGTCCTGTAGATATAAGTTGAATTGGCTATAGGGTTGTTATTGTGTAGAGCAAGAGAGTGTGATAAATATTGTGTCTTAGTTGTAGACCAAGGTTAGTCATGTAACTCTTTATTCAATGAGTGAATAAACAACAAGAGAGAAAGACACTCAAGGAATGTTGGTTTCCCTGATTAAGGGTTTCTAGGGTAAAATCTATATGTATTGTGTGTGTTTTTCATCTATTTCTTGCTTAAGTATGCCTTCTCTTTTCTGGTTGGTTTAGTGTGAGGATTAGTTTCCCCAACATGAACATCCATCTGTTCTAGCAATGGTACTTTGGACCATTTGGATCACTAGGAATAAAACAATATTTCAAGATATTAACCTCTCTCCCACTCAAGTTTTTCATATGATCAAATACACTTATAATACTTTTCTAAGGGCCAATATTGAAAACAAACAAATGTAGATTATAGAGGTATCCATAGATAAAAGCTACCCTTGCGGATTTTTTTTTATGGAACCTCTAAGGGTAACCAGGTTCATGTGGAGAAGGTGGCTTTTTATAACTCCCGTACATCAAAAATATGATTTGAAATAGAAAATAGTGTTAGAATTGTATTCATATTTTTAAAAAATGAGATTTAATAAGACAAATTTGTCTTTAATAAAACTATATCCTTTAAAATTTAGAAAAAAATAACTAGTGACCTATGTGACCATCAATGTTTTGAGTGTTAAATATTCAATTGGGACAAAAAATTTAGGATAATATACACACATGCATATTCTCCCCCCCATCCAATCTACACTTTTTTTGGGGAGTGTATGTAACATTTTTTAAATAAAAAATTAATCAAGAAAATAAAAAATTCCCTTTTGAAATGGACAATGTATTATTATAAAAAACTTTTTGCTAATTTTGTTTTTTCTTATATCTTTTGAAATATAAATTTTATTTTCATACATTTTAAATGGTAATAAAATGAACAATGTATGATTATAAAAAACTTTTTGTTAATTTTATTTTTTCTTATATCTTTTGAAATATAAAATTTTATTTTCATACATTTTAAATGGTAATAATAATAAATAGGTAAGTTTTAAAAATAATAATAATTATAAATAGAAAACCACAACCAAATTCTAAAACACATTGTATTAACATAACAAAACAATTGTATTAACATAAACAAGATTCCACATTGAATCTAGTAATAATAGGCCTAAAACATAATCTATAGGAATTGTAAGGTTTTGCTCTGCTTGAAGTTAATTTTGTGTGTAAAATTTTGAGAAGGAGGTCATTTGCATTGACCACATATTCTCAACCATGAAATTTTTTAACCATGAAATTTTTTAGATTGAGAGTTAAAATCTCTTTTAAATTTAATTCACACTCTTAACCAATAATTTGTTAAAATCAAGATCTAAAGTTTGGCTATTATTTGTAGTTCAAAATCTTTACGATGAGATATGAACAAAGTCCAGGCCAAGATTCAATATACTCTACCAAAAATTTATTAAAATCAAAGCTGAGATTTTACAATGACCAATACTTTTTTGCTGAGAAGTCGTCACCACAAACGTTTACATACTTCTTTACCAAAAATGGTAACCCATCTTGAAGATTTCACTTTATTCTCATCCAAATCAAGTCATTCAAAAGGTGTTTGGAAGAGGACACAAAAGAATAATCAATCAAAAATTTGGACCATTTTGTTTTGTGCTTAAATATTTTTAGTTTTGAAGTTAGGAGGTTTTGTTGAGTAATTGTAAAATCTTTATAAATTTCAACACAAAATTCAAATTAAGGCAGAGTTTAAAGAGTTTTGAAGGACACATTATGAGCCTATTCTCTCAATTTTTGTAGTTTCATATACCCATCAAAGAGAAACATCAATTACATTGTATCCTAGATGACATGCAAGTTCCTTAGAAAGAGCTAAATGGTTGAGCATTTTCTTGATAAGGGAATCAAATGGTTCTAAATGGTTGAGCTTTTTCTTGATAAGGGAATCAAATGGTTCTAATGGGAAAATTTGTATCTTATATGAATTCTCATTCTCATTTAACATGGTGGGTGTGCATATCCACTGGAACATAATTGACAAACAAAACATAACAAAAATGCCAAGTGATCAATTTGAAAATTATTCCTAGATTAATGTTGAAAGATCTTCGTCCCCAGATTGGGTGTCTGCAGAGTATGACTGTGAATTCACACATGCGACAGGTCTCTCGGACATGCAACTAGCCATGTGCAGGTTTGATGACAAGAGTTCATGTCAAGGACCATCCCCACCGATGACGAATCAAAAAGCAGTTGCAACGAGTTCGAATGATGCCAGCGGTATCTGAAAATATCAAATTTCCAACTGTAGTAATGAATCCCACTCGAATGGTAGTCGTACTGGGCATTCAGCTTGCAGTTTTCTAGGATAGCTCTGGAAATTGGGTTATACTTTTCTTGTTGACCCCTATGGCTCTGCATGCTTACTTACCAAAAAAAAATGTTGAAAAATCTCCAAAAAGAATCACATGACACCAAATCTACTTGCATAAATTAAAATTGGGAAGAAATATGTCAAAGAATCCAAAACACAATTGGAAGAAACATGTCAAAGAATCCAAAACAAAGATGAGTTAAAATAACAACTTGCAAAGAAAGATTATAATATGTGTAATTTGTAGGCCCGTTATCATGGGATTCTTAATGAGGTTGAGCTCTTAAGAGAAAGAAAGGAAAACAAGGGGAGGATAAGGATGAGTCAAAGGAATAACTCTAAAGTAGAGTCAATTAAATAAAAGGCTAAGAAATTATATAAGAAAACCCTTAATAAATGTAAGAGTATAAGACGTCCATAAGATGTAGAATCAAAGGTCATAGATGAAGAGAAGCAAGAAAATAAAATATGAGATATATAAGAAGGTAAATGATACACATGAGGTCAAATTAGAAATGAAAACAAGAATTGAAGGATGAAATAACTTGATGAACAATATCACACTTTAATAATGAAAGTAAAGAGAAGAGAATATAAAGGAAGGTTTGGGAAGATGTTCGAAGAAATCGATAATCTCCAAAATAAGTGTGAATGGAGAATAAGCACAAAACGTAGAGCAAATTAGAATAGTTGATTGGAGATGAGTTTGAATATAAAAAAACAAAACCTACAAGGGTTGAACCATATCAACATCCTCTTTACTAAGAAAGTATACCCATGAGACAAAAAGATGTATATAAGCACTCGTGTTTCCAAGGATGTAGATGGTAGAGTCACCAATACTAATGGAATCAAAAGGATAACTACATAACAAGATACCATAGAGGACCAATAGTTGCTCCAAGGATGTAGATGGTAGAGTCACCAATACTCATGGAATCAAAAGGATAACTACATAACAAGATACCATAGAGGACCAATAGCTGCAAGTAATTGCAAAGGTTATGGACTTCCATGGAGTCAAAGGGAGAGTAACTACAAGAGAATCACCTATTAAAGGTTTACAAGAACACAAATTTCCTATCGATGGATAAATGACAAAAAATAAAGAAATTCGATGCCAACGTATGAATTCCTCACAAACGACTTTCAACTTATGCTTCGGTAATGAAGCAATCCTAAAAAAATACGGAAATTGTTATGGCACTTGAGCCAATACAAGGGGTCACTTATATAATTTTATAGTAGGTTATCGGGGTTGGAAATGCATCTAAAACTCCTCAGGTCAACTCATGAAAGGTGTTATATGAGAAAGAATTTGAGGGCCTCATAAGAGAAAATATGATTGATGAGTTGGAATTCAAAAGCTAATAAAATTTCAAGAAATTGGGTCAAAGATAATTGTTGAATTGGAACTATAAAAGTTAAAGATGATTATGTGTCATATTTTTATTTGGCAATAGTTAACTACATATAAACCTCACCTCGATTAATATTTCAGTAAAATCATCTCAAGATATAATAAATATTCTTGAAATACTAAATATAGGGTATTTAATATTATCACTACTTCCAATGCTTTTGAAAATAAATCTCACACTAATTCAAATCATAATAGAATCACTTCAAAATATAATAAGCATTTTATATTATCAATTATTTTAAAATAAAATAGATATAATAACTAATTATATAATATGATGATGTCAAATCTTGCTAGCGTGATTGGATTTTGAGGGTTTCGTTCTGTAAGGAGGCCAAAGTTCAAAAATAGTGGTAATCGAAAGGAGACACCTAAAACAAATCCATCCATGTTAAGGGTTGGTGTGGCCTAGGGTGGGTTCGATCCTCAGGTGATTTTGACAGCTTAGATGCCCCTAGGTCGTGGTTTCTTAGACCACAGGCTAGTCTCGCAAGCAACGGACACGCTAGAATTTTTTTTTATATAATATAATGATGATGATTAATTTCCATTATGACCGAATTGGTCTATTAGACCTTAATAAGGTAAGGAATTACTTGGAGTTCTTTAGAATTTTATTTATGTTCTTGAAAATCATTAAGATAAGTGTTCCAAGATCACCATAGTTTTGTTGATTTAAAAGGTCATGAAGGTTGGTAGCGTGAAAAATATTTTCAAAATGAGATCTAATATAGGTATATGCTAGACATTCTAAGAGAGTGATTTTCATCTTCAACCCTCTTAGTGTCACAATGGTGACAAAATTTTCATCCCATGACATTTTGTGAATTGGTCAACGCCTAATTTCACTATGGAGCTCATGAGAAATTGTTCTTATTTTAGCAATGATTATTTTCTTCATTACAGTTGTCAAAATAAAGAGATATTTTGTATCTTCTAGATTATGGTTGATTGCCTCCTTATAATATCTTAATTTTGTTTTTCCCTCTAACTCTTTATTGCACCACATTTTCTCCTTAAATTTTAATGTAATAGTATTTTTTATATTATCCTTATTTTGCAATATAATATCTTTCTTTTGTCAATTTTCACATGCAACTCTATGTGACTAATTTTAGATATGAAAATTGCTTCCTAGTGATCTAACTATCACTAAACAACTTTACACTAAAATTATTGACTGAAAACATATGCAGCAGAAACAACAAGATCAAAGATGAATCATCAATACACAAGAGACACAATATTTATGTTATGTAACTTTATCCAATTCTCCAAATATGAGGACCAAAACCAACCCTCTCAAAGTTTCCAAATCTAAGGACAGAACTAGTCCTCTCAAAATCACCAAATCTAAGGACAATMTTGTCCTCCAATATACAAACACGAAAAAACCAATCTTCAACAATATTATGGAAATATCCTCTGCCCACAAATCTCTTGCATACCACCTGTACAACCTACTAAGGTCACTTGACATCAGCATGTGCGGACCTGCACTTTCCCAGAAGAGCTTGTATGGATATATGTGATTGTTCCTACAACAATATGTGTACGTACACGATTGTTCCCATTGCAACCCACGTACATGCAAAAAATTGTACGAACACTTTGTACAGCCCGCCCCAATTTGTACAATATATTCCTTCTACAGTTGCCTCTCTCTCCCACACGTGTGGTGTTATTTTCCCTGCCAAGAACAGAAGATAGAGAGTCCTAAAACCTAGGCCAAATATTCCACCCTAGAAGAATTTCCCTTTCTTGAAATCACCAACCTTCCTAGCACAAGTGCAGACTCACTTATGCCAACTCCATTCTTCTATACCTCTCTCATTTATACACAATCCTTGGGGGTCACCATAAAATCCCCTCCACAAGACAACATCAAATTAGGTTTTCCTTGTGGGTGTGAATCCCCAACACAAGCTCACAAAGTCCATCACCAAACCCATGAATCCCCTACTCAAATCCAAGGGGATTTTCACAACACCGAAAGGATAATATGGTGACAACGAAGATTCCCACATGTCTAACACCTTGGCGTCTTATGAGAATACCTCTCAAAGATACAAAAATAAACACTCCCTCTTAGCAAGGGAGTTATCCCATCCACCATCAGTTGGATGTACCTCTAGTACTAGAATCATATCTCTCCCAAATCCAAGGTGGTATGCTTCCTCATCTGTACTCCAATCCTCTTCCTCGCATGTTGGAAGTGTATCTAGATCTGTTAATATATTAGTATCCCATCCATTCCAAATTCGTATTGTCCAATATGTCTGATTGGACGTATCCTCAATCACTAAACCAGAATCTGTCTTACTAGTTGCATCCTCAATCACTGAGGAAAAATATGTCTAACTGGACACATCCTCAGTCACTGAGGAAAAATCTGTATAACTGGTTGCATCCCCGATCACTATATCACATCCTACTAAAACACGTGGATACTCCATACATGTATCACATTCCCTAGAATCCTCTTTCCTCTGAAGCTCCTATTTGGCCTCCTCCACCCATAACACATGTTTGTCAGTCCTGGAAGATGTCTCTCTCCCAATTGAACCTAAGGGGAAAATCCCTCTGGATTACCATATCTCCCTCTGGACCAACTAACTCTCTTTGAGATCAGGATCACTCTGAGATCGCATGCTCCTCCTGAAACTTGACTCCCTCTGAATCTGCACATCCCCTGGGACCATCTATTCCTTATACATTGTCCTTTGCACAGTCCTGGGAGGTTTCTCCTCCCTCTTATATCCCGAGGGACGACTCCCTATGAACTTTGGCTCCCTCTAAGTTTGTACCACTAGTGGGGTCACCTGCCTCACCACTCGTGGAGCCACCTGCTCCTCCTCATCTATCCATGTGCTCCTTCTAGTCACAACACTCATAGAATGTCCCCTCAACCTGTATAGTTTTCCCTCCCTAACTCCAAGAAACAATGTTAGTCTGAAGCTAGACCATCTAGGAACAAGCAGTACTTGTTCATATCAAAAAAATATATGATAGCCATTCCTCTCAATATTCAAGAATGAGAGGACACTCCTCCTGAGTTCTAG
>SNQJ01S0042291.1:105346-115722 GCA_010110895.2 Picea sitchensis | reverse complement strand
AGAAGATCAAGTTGCAGACATTTTCACAAAGTCTCTTACAGAAGAGAAGTTTTCCAAACTTCGATCTATGTTAGGAGTTCAGGAAGTTGTCATTAAGGGGGGATAGGCTCTAATGCCTCCTTCCTTCGCCTATTGTGTCAACATTGTAAATCCGTCAATCTTATCCCAAGTTGTTCTTAAAGGGGGGTGTTACGATATTTAGACACTTAGGAGTTAGTTAAGATCTACTTAGTTTAATATGTCGTTAGGTAAAAGTGTGTTTCTTAGTGTGTTTCTTTAATATGCATTTGTAGTTAGGAAATCCGACGGTCACGATATGTTCCCGACATAGAGTGATCTGATAGTTCATACTCTCCTCTATCTTAATGACCATTGATCTATGGCTTAACACCTGATTGGTCCATGATCTCTATTTAAAGAGCATGGAGGGTCATCTGTCGATGATCGATTGTGAGAAACTCTATTGTAAAATCTCTTTGTAATCTTTTTTTTTTGCATTAATAAACTGCTCCAAGTGGTCGTGTTGGCTGGGGTTGTGGATGTTTCCCCCTAGGAGTTTTACCACGTGAAAACATCGGTGTGTTGATCTTTGATCTGGTTATGTGATTGGTTACTGAAGGTGTTCGTCCTTTGTTCGAATACTTGTGTTGTCAAACAATAATAAATCATGTATTATATAAAATATTTATAATATAATATATAATAATTAATCATTTAAATTATATATAATAATAATGAATCATGTATTAGAAGGCCAGGGTAAGTACAAAGAGGAATGGGACCCCAGATCTGGTGGAGACACAAGATCTGCGCGATCCCGGCCAGAATCCAAAGACAGTGATGAAAATGAGCGAGACAGAAATAAAGGAAGCTCGGCCCCTCTCATTCTAGCTCAAGCAAAGATCTGTAAGAAGTTGTAAAAGTTTTTGTAAGAAGGCTCTATAAGCACTCTGGCAGTTTGTTTCAGCCGAACACAGTGCTGAAACAGAGCTGGAACAGATGCTGAAACACAATGTTGTAACAAAGCTGGAACACAGTGCTGAAACAGAGCTGGAACACAGATGCTGGAACACAGTGTTGAAACAGAGCTAGAACTTTTGCTGAAATACAGTGTTGTAACAGCTGAAACACAATGTTGTTACATATGCTGAAACACAGTGTTGAAACAGAGCAGGAACAGATGTTGAAACACAGTGTTGTAACAGAGCTGGAACACAGTGCTGAAACAGAGCTGGAACACAGATGCTGGAACACAATGCTGAAACAGAGCTGGAACTTTTGCTGAAACACAGTGTTGTAACAGCTGAAACACAGTGTTGTTACATTTGCTAAAACACAGTGCTGAAACAGTTGCTGATGCTGAAACACCGCTGTAACAACTGTCGAAACAGTGCTGAGTCATATGTTGAAACAGTGCTGAGACTTATGCTGAAACAGTGATTGGAGATTCGGCAATTAAATTTAGAATAAGCACAGGAACTAGGTCAGCTCACAAGTCTACAGTTTTAGAAGTAGAATGGATCAGAAAGAAAGGCCCGAAGAAATTCGAGGACATTTAGTATTTTGATATGTAGGCCCGAAGAAACTCGGGGCCATTTTGTAACTGAATCTGTGGCTTTGCCACCCCCCTAATATAAACTATAACCGTTTTCGTCAAAAATAAAATAATGAATCATGTATTATATAAAATATTTATAAGAAGTATGTGTATATTTTTTTCAATTTTATTATTATTTAATTATATTATTATTAATATTTTAATTTATTATTAAGTATATAAAAAAGGTAATAGTATATTTAATCAATTATAAATTCTTCTAAATAAAATATAATATAAATCTACATATTTAGGGATTATATAATATAAATCTACATATTTAGGGATTATATTAATTGTGTGCACAATAAACTAAAGCTTTTATTATAATTTTTTATTCTCATTTCTTAACTTTACATTAACCCAATTTATTTGGCAACTATTATTAATGGGAGATTAAAACTTTGAAAGATTACTCATTTATGATTTCAGTCTTCCCACTGACCTGGTTATATTTTTGACTTACCACATGTCCTCTTTCCACTCATTTACCTGTTCATCTACACTCGTAGCGCCTATTCTTACCTTTCGTTGTCGAGTTGCTCAGGTATTCCTCGGTACCAATGAACAAAAGTTCATTCAGATGCATGAGGAAGGTTTCAGGGGCATGTAACATGCGTCCTACACATAAATGTCATGTTGATTTTGCAAGAATTCTTCTGAATGGTGAGAAGTAAAGTTGAAACAACGAAAATTTCAACATTTCAATTTTCCTTTCAATCCATTTTCATCATTCTTATTTTCATTATAGTTCTAAACCATCTCTGCAAAGGCATCATGAAATTTATGTCATACACTTAATCTTATCCATTATATATCATTCGTCAACAATATCATTGATTAGGTAATACACTACCCAACTCCACTCTATATGTTGRTGTGGCTWCACACAAATTATGAACACTAAACAGATGTTTTKCCYACAATGGAAAATCTRCATTGATGAACATCCTTMGCMTCTATTATTTTAYGTATTAGATGGCSATSGTATTGTTSCCTTACTCTTTGGGCRTTAGTCCATATCCTTAATTTTTACTTTTCACRTTATACATTAGATGTTTCATTCCAAAATCAAGATAATATGYGAAGTACAGTTATSTATTGTAGTACAACTATAATGAATAAAGTAGTTGGTCTATGTCCATAGTCTATGTATTGAAATCTCTGAATSRAATGAATTGATMCCTMKAGAGAAAACAAAACCAATAATTYCATATTCGTAATTTTTACCTTTTCACTTAATATCTTTGATGTTTCATGTCAAAATATAGTTAATAAGTGAAGTTATGTAAAAATTGTTTGCACCTTGGAGGAGAAACTCTCTTTAAGTTTCATGGACATTCATGCTAACCTTTCAATACATTTAGTAGAAGATATTGAATTAGTTAGTGTCTAATGACTAAATGGATATTTTTCTTAAAAACCATGCATTTGTAATGCAAAATACATATTCCAATGCTTGAATAGAAGGATGATATATTTTTATAAAATCATTCTAATTTGCAAATTAGTACATAAATTCACAATATGTTTAATGTTAATGCACTACTTATATAAAAACCAAAAACATGGTAGAAAACAAAAGAATTTTTTTTTTAAAGACAAATGGAAACTTATCACAAGACAAAGAATAATCATAAAATGATTATTTCCCAATAAATACATTATATATGACCAAAATGTTTTATTTTCTTACTTTAAGTCAAAAAATAATCATTATTTTCCAATAAATAGATTATACATGAACAAAATATTTTATAGTAGACTTTTTTCATGTTTTACATGATTTGATAATATTTTTTTGATAGAAAAAATGTTGATAGACAAATACGAATGAGAGAGAGAAAATAAATTATTGTTATATAATTTTGATGCAACAAAATATTATGTGAACTTTTATGAAAAAAAAAAAAAAGACTAAGAAATTAAGATATTTTTTAAAAAATATTTGAGAAAAAACATTATTTTTGGATTTCCCCTAAAAAATATTACACTAATATGAATTAAAAGAATCAATATTAGATCAATGTAGAGTAACTTCAAGATTCCTAGAGTTTAAAAGACATTTTGATACATTACACGTATACCCTCCAATATATGTTAAAGACATGTTGATACATTACACTTATACCCTCCAATATATGTTAAGGACATCATTTATAGGTGGATAAGGTGTATGAGAAGAGGTTGACAAATATTTTGGAGTTTTTCCACCAAATACTTTATATGACCAAACATGGTTTCTTATACTATGCATACTAAAAGAAGTTCTTCCACCAAATACTTTATATGACTAAACATAGTTTCTTATACTATAAGTACTTAAAGATAAAAGAATGTGATATTTCCATAATTTTAGTTACTTATATCATATAATATAGATAAAACTTATTAATAATTTTTTATTAAAAGATTAAATTTTCATATTTGATGGGATTTGGATAGAAAGGTTATTATTTTAATCAATCATTTTGAGGATTAAAAGAATTTATAAGTTGGGTAGAAGGTATACAAAAATAAGTAATACCTACTAATGATATTATGATATTATTCAAAACTTTGTCATTTTTTACATCATAAATTGTGATAATAATATTTTACATTAAACTAAGTGAATCCAATCTAAGATGCTACATCTATTACGTTAAATTAATGTTGATTGGTAGCCAAATGAAAGGAACATAAACTAACCAAATTACATAGTTTGAATTTATAAACAATGAAAAGCATGCATCACAAACAAACAATTTTGATTGAGACAAAATGATATTTATGTGTATATTGAGTGTAAAACATGCATCATAAAAGAACAATGCAGAAAAAATAATGTTTAGATGTATAAACAATATAAGTGTGCATCATAAACTAGAATCATTCTCTCTTTGGAAACCATATATTTAGATTTATAAAGAAGAATAAACTGTGATCACTTTAAGTCATACAAACTTGTATTAAGATTAGATATTCAATCCTTATCAAGAATAAATCACAATTATTTATGATTACATAAAGATATTTATATTTATACACAATAAATTTAAATATATTGAAAATGAACATAAAATCATTTAAATTATGGATTCATAATTGATATGATTAAGATTTATAAAAGATAAAAAATAAAGATTTTTAGTACCTTTTAAATGTTTAAAAAAAATAAAACTAAATTCATAAAATTAAATTAATATTATGTATCATAACTTTGGAATAATAATATTTTACATTAGTTGAATTATGATTTAGGGATAATTCAAGTTTCATGTATTATATTTTTTTTTAATTTGTAAATTTTATTTATAAGTTTTATTTATTTACCTTTATTACTTTAGCATTCTCATTCTCTCTTTTAGAAAGTATGCTAGTATAATACTATATAATATAAATTGTTAATTGTAACTAACTAATTATATTATATATTATATTAATATGTTGTATAATTCATTAATTGTAACTAATATTATATAATATAACTCATTATATTATATAATTGTAACTAATATTATATAATATAACTCATTATATTATATATTATATAGTGAATTATATAAAGTGATTATATAATATCTAATAATTAATCATTTAAATTATATATAATAATAATAATGAATCATGTATTATATAAAATATTTATAATATAATATCTGATAATTAATCATTTAAATTATATATAATAATAATAATGAATCGTGTATTATGTGTATATTTTTTTCAATTTTATTATTATTTAATTATATTCATTTTTTTTAATTTATTATTAAGTATAAAAAAAAGGTAATAACATATTTAATTAATTATAATTTTTTTTAAATAAAACATAATATAAATCTACATATTTTGGGATTATATTAATTTTGTGCACATTAAACTAAAGCTTTTATTATAATTTTGTATTCTCATCTCTTAACTTTACATTAACTCAATATACTTAGCAACTATTATTAATGAGATAATATAGATTAACTTTCACTGGATAACACCTTTAACTTAGTGTGGTGTGGCATATTATTATTTTAATATTTCCATTAAGAGGGTCATTTTAGACCCAAATTTACTCTAATGCAGATTGAGAATAATTCTTACAGACAACAAATTCATTGCCCTTCAGATGTTCCACTTGCCATCTCAATGGGAATCTTTGAAGAATTTTTCCAAAGAAGGAAACTCTAGACGAGGAGGAGGTTGTTGAAGCTAGAATGGATTGGGAAGAAAGAGAATACTTGAAGTAGGATGGTTTCATAATATCCAAAATGCAAGTAGGCACCTCAAGGGGAGATAGAGGTAAGTTTACAACCCCACTCTAGAAGAACCTTCTTCCTCTAATGTAAGTAAAATCTTGAACAATATTGCCAGAGCAACGAAGTTTTCCCCAAGTCTTATGAAGAGACATATCTTTGATGCTACTCATTAGAGAATAATGTATGGTCACAAAGATGTGGAGGAGGTTCAAAATCCAAAGGCTAAGACAATTACATTCCTAGATGTAATCCAAAAGGAGTCCTCACCGAAAAACACCAAGAAGCCCAAAGTATTTCCTACCTTGGTTAATATCGAGGTTCAAAGTGATCAAGAGGAGGTATTGACAAAGGGTTCTATTTAGAAAGGTCACCAACTAGTCCCTAATGGGAGAGCAAGTAGACAAGGTGACAAAAAGGTAATTATTATTAAATAAGTGATTTCCAACCAAGCTAGTGGTAACACAACCATTGGAAGGAAGAAAAAGGTAGCAATGAAGAAGGAAAGGGACAACATTGACAACATTAAGACAAGTTACTTGTATGATGAATAATTTATCCCCCAATTCAAAAAAAAATATCAACTTAGACCAGCAAGGGAAAAAGGCATAGAGATTGAGGAATCTAGCTTGGAAGGAGGTGTACGTCAAGATCAGGTTGGTAACTAGTCGAGTTCTAACATGAAATCTTTACTCAATCAGGCTAAGATGAAAGTGGATAGGGAAGTACATTTAGGTAAGAATATGACCATACAAGGGGTTCTTAGAGTAGAGAAAGCCCGATCCAAGGGTTTTAAAAGGTTTTTCTCTCATATAACATTAGGGGCTTGGGGAGCACCCATAATAGAAACTCCCTAAGGAGATTGGTTAATGTACATAAGCTAGAGGTGGTCTTGATTCAAGAATCAATACTTGAGAAAAGGCCAAGGGATTAATAATGACAACCTTCCTAGGGTGGAATTTTGAGGCAATCAATGCAGAGGGGAAATTTGGAGGTATGGTGTTGGGTTGTTAAA
This sequence comes from Picea sitchensis, assembly GCA_010110895.2. Taxonomy (NCBI): domain Eukaryota; kingdom Viridiplantae; phylum Streptophyta; class Pinopsida; order Pinales; family Pinaceae; genus Picea; species Picea sitchensis. The sequence continues at coordinate 108,878 of SNQJ01S0042291.1, read as the reverse complement.
GACTCTTTAGTCCAAGAGCATATCCTTCATACCCTCAATGATATGTATCRASTTATATTCAACCCAGATCCACAAAATCTTYCATGTTATCAATATTTATGGTCCCTTTGACGAGGAAATATTTTTGGGACAATTTTCTTGATGAACCAGTAGTAAGGAGGGATAATGTCATTATTGGAGAGGATATGAATTTGATTYTAAGACAAGGTAAGATATGGGGGAATCTAGGAGAATGGATCCCCTGGCTCAATTCTTGTTACATAAGATCGATGTGTCATGTCTTCATGATCTAGAGCCACTTATCCCAAAGCCTACTTGGAGGTACAATGGTATAGCAATTGGGGGTATCCAAAAAAGAATTCATAGATTCCTTTTTGTTGAGAATGTTTGAGCTAAAGAAGAAAATCCCACAACTTGTATTGGTGGGGTATTTGACTATGTCCCTCCCAATTTTTCTCCAAATAGGGAGGGGAGAGGACAAGCCCCTAGTTCCTTTTAAGTTCAATTCACATTAACTTAAGGATTCAAAATTTCTAGATTTGGTCTAGAATGAATAGAAGCACTATTATGATGGCCTGAAGGATTCTACGGTGCTCTAGTTGAGTGAAAACATTAAAAGGATTAAGCAGAAAACAATTGAGTGTGAAAAAGTAAAGTAGAAGAAATCTCAAGGGGAAAATTGGAACATGGAAGAGGAGATTGTGAACATGTTCAAATACAATATGAGTGGAATATTCACTAAATAATAATTGGGGTATGTTAAGAACTTGAAATACACAAAAAGATATATTAGAGTGCGAACAATATAAAGGCTTCCACAAGAGTCAAGTCATATGGCTCACCCAAGGTTATGAGAATGTGCATTTCTTTAATAACTATCCTAGAATGTGAAATCATATCAAATGAAGATGGTGAGTAGGTAAATAAGTTTTGAGACATTAGTGAGGTAGGAACCACCTACTTTCTAAAGTTATGTAATGAACCTCTAATAACTAACGTAGCTGAAATTGTGAAGATTGATGCCTTTCCCTAGATTTATAAACCATGAGAAAAATTTGCATTGTATGGCTGAAATTTATTTGGTAGAACTTGAAGGAGTTATCGACTCTTTTCAAAAAGAAAAGAGTCCTAAGCCAAATGGATGGTGGATTTTTTGGCTTATTGTGGAAATATATATTGTTGGTTGTTGAACAATATAGGAAAGCTAGGAAGCTCCTATTGAGCGCTCAACACACCCTAAAATCTTTTATGATTTTTTTTCTCTTTTGGGTACCACTTGTTTTCTTTTGTTCTGCTTTCTGAATTGAGTTTGTTGCGGAGGAATCGCTAATTTTGTTTTCATGTCTCTTCATCGATCAAGATGGATTTATTTGAACCCGCCAAAGTGAAACCTTTGTGTCTAAAAAAAACTTGGCATTTTAACTAAGAATCTGCAGCTAAAATTGTGACCCGCGCGCTTATGTTCGGCGTCGGCAAGATCTGAGCAAGTAAAATGACTGTGTAGTAACAATAATCGTCGATCATCAATGTATCATCGGCATCGGTAAAAAATGGAGTAGATTTGTGCTAGTTGTTCGCAAAGAAGATTCAGGAAATGGTCGATTTCCCATCGGCGTCGGTGAAACATGAGAGGGATAAACATTGACATAGGCCATGATGAACCTCCGATAGCTAATTACCGATGCGTTTTATTGGGGATTGGTGAAATCGGAAAGGGTTAAATCATTGAAAATTTCTGCATTCACACATCGTCGATCCCCGACGCATTTTCGACATCGGCAAGTTTTGAGGGGGGTAATCCGGGAACACTTGTTTAAACTTATCGTCGATCCTTGATACTTTTCAGCATTGGCGGGGTAGGACTTGTTTGTTGAAACACTTATCTAATGAAAATCCTTGATTCTGAATAATACGATTAAACGAAGACGTCAATCTCAAACGCCATCTGTCTTTGCTGCATAGGTATTTCGTACGACCTAGTTTCATCCCAAGTCACCTTAGGTTTCCCCGTGTCCTAGTCACACTTCCAAGTCATCATTTCCACATCAACGTTGTACAACAATATGGATTAGTGCCGGAGTTTTTTCCAAGAGATATCAACAAACATTGTCCAAAGAACAGTGTCAACTCTCAATTCACCCGTTAATTTAACGGAATGATGGGACGTTTTCAGCACACAATAAGATCGAATTATGCCATTGAATAGGCCAATTAATGTTTTCACTTTTCATACGTTGTTACCCCGTGTGCCAATCAGACAAAGGAAATTTGAAACCACCGATGAAACACATTATAGCCCGTGCATGTGCCACCAACCTACGACTGCATTTAAATATCAATCATAATGTGGATCTAGTGGCAGATTTTGTAGAACCACACCTACAGCCCGAATCAAATAATTGATGCGACAAGGTAAGTATTATATTTGTTTAAATCACTAAGATAGCTTCGAACACCTCCATTCTACACATAAGTTTCGCATTTCTAAAGCAGCCAAAAAAATGAAGAGAGTGTCTCAAGAGTTATGTTTGATTCTCGGAATTTCAAAAAACCAGGTTCAGCTAGTGCGAAGAAGAGGTATGTGTTAATTTTTTCATTTCGGCAGTTGCATTTTTTATGTACCAAATTTATATCTGTACCACGTTGTCTAACGTTGTTCTATCTATAGGGAAAATGCCTCCAAGGAGGCCAACGACCAGAAGCTCGCCGAGGGCACCGAAATTGAAGGAAGCATAGATTGGAGAAGGATCTTTTCCTTGCGCTGCAAGGCAATTAGAGTTTTCTCCCAGAGCGGAACCGGTCATCAAAACATCGACCAAGAAGGCATTTTCTCAACCCTCTGCTTTTGGAGATACAGAAGAAACTACTGGATCAAATGTAATTCTCCCACAATGGGGAGATTTATTCAACAGAGTTAACCGGGAAGATTACCCGGAGTTTATCCCCCACACTGACCCAGATGTAAGGGTGCTCGACGACCAGGTTTTTCCAAATATTTGGCGGTCGTGCTTACATATGGTAGCTTGTAGAACTCCAGTCTTACCCTGCATTGAGACTCTCAGTTGGATAATCGATAACACAAACTCGCAAAAGTGCCTAATCAATGATGAGAATGGCAGATGTGTCAGATTTTTTCTCTCGACAGAGGTCCAGAAGTATTACAAGATCAGGGACCCGGAGGAGCGGTTGAACACAAAATTCGTGGTGATGTTCTATGAATTCCATGACACTAGTCAGTTAATGGCCTCCTGGTGGAAGGAATACAATAAATTTACAAATCGTAGCAACGGCTGGTACGGGACAGCGAATCTGAGGGAGCCATATATCTACTTAATGACTCTAATTTGTCAATTATACAGGGAAAAATATTGTGCCAAGTTCTCGGAGGCATGGATGCCCCTGGCATACACTGTGGATATTTCTGGGAGTAGCTTCAACTGGGGAGCAATCATCTCCAAGCAATTGAGCACCACTATATTGCAGGCTCAAACACCGAAGGAAGGAGAGGCGCCCGCTTTTCACATGGATTCTT
>SNQJ01S0042291.1:84119-100259 GCA_010110895.2 Picea sitchensis | reverse complement strand
TTTTGGTTTTCATGCTTTCATTATTCTGTTATGAAGATTGATTTGATTATTGAATGTAAGATTGCTTCATTGGTGAGAGCTCTCATGTGTTGTTGTGCCATTTAACTCTTCATTTGTTGTATCTTCTTTTCCTTCATGTAGTTATCCATTTATAGATTAATTTCCTTTACGTAATTTCCCACTCCTAGATTAATTTCATTTACGCAACTAGATTAATGCAATTCAGTCGTGTGTTACATTGATGATTCTATTTCAATCGTGTGTTAGATTAATGATTCTAATTCAGTCCTGTGTTAGATTAATGGTTTTATTTCAGTCGTGTGTTAGATTAATGATTCAATTTCAGTTATATCTTAAACATTAGATTAGATTAGTCTCGCTTCAATCTTGCATATACTTTGCGTGTGCTTCGTCAGTTTACAAACCCCGGGTTGACAAATTAGATAGTTGGGCAAGTACTACAACTCAATTAACACAACATTAGTTCGGCCCAATATAACGATTTTCGTTCCCTTGTCACGATTGTTGTTCCTTTTGTTGTTCATTTGAATGGAATGATTGTTGTTCCTTTTGTTACGATTGTTGTCCCTTTGCAGGGGTTGCATCTCTGGAGGACGTGTATTGAAAACAGAAGGTAAGAACCTACGTAGGCAACAAGTAAAACACTTGCACCAACGCCTACCTTTGGATGATGCATAGAGGTTATATTTTAAGACATCTTTAGAGCCCAACACCGGCATGAATCTGAGTTGGCATGTCACAGAGATGCCTGTACATTTCTACTTCAGCACCATGTAGGAAAACATGTACAAGAAGTCTTATGCTCTTATTTGCGATGAATTCATTACTCAGATTTATTTCATTATATTCAAAAAGGAATGCCCAAGGTTGTCTGTAGCAGCCAAGAAAATGATTTTGAAAGTAGGCCACTAGTACCTAGATGAAACCACAACCTATATCAGGGTGTTCGGGGCCACCAGAGCACCACATTTTCTCCCCGCTCGTGTCCCAGACCGGATCGTCGTAGGATAAATATGTTACCATACCATTCTTCAGGGCTATAACGCCACTTTGGTTAAGGACAAGAAACGAGCATTCATACCCTATGGTTTCCATGTAGGGTTTTGTATAGTGAAGGACATTTCTCAATCTAAACAAGAAGGTTTGAGTCAACTGGAATACAGGTTCCCGACAGGCCGGTTTCACAAGCATGACCCTAAAGGCCTAGTTCTCCAACATGCTTAATAAGTCTCTTCCCGGTGGCCATACACACATGACAAGTTTGAAGATGAGATATTTACAGAATGTGCTCAGGACTGGGAGGAGGTACTACAGAGAAAAGCTAACCCGAACATGACTAGGTTCAAAGCTATGAGTATAGATGAGCAAGTCCAAACAATAGAACAGATGGCTCAAGAAGCTCTCAGTTTTAGAGAAGAAAACAGAGTTGGAGAAGCCACAGAGGCACAAAGGAGGGGGTTGATGTTACTAGAAGAATCCCAAAGAATCATCAACCATCTATAGAACGACCATTAACTAGTAGAAATGACTAGGATCACCCCGACCGACCCAATCACAATCAGAGAGGGGTTAAATGGCTCGGAGTCAATACATGAGGAGGAAACCACCAGTCTGGAAAATCCCATAGTTCCATCACCACAGGCCATATCGTTGGTTACTATTCCAACCCAGTATGAGATTCCAGGAACACCAGGTGAAACAGGTGTACCTAATACCCTGTTTGATCTAATAACCATATATAATGATGAAGAGAGTTCGGAGGTATCACTTGTAACCTCAATACCAATTACAGAGGAGAAAGAACCTAGGGGAACATATGCTCCAAGTCCCAATGCGTCATTTCCAAACCCTCCGCAGGGCGACCATGAGGTCGAAAGTATCGTAGACACTGATTTTATCGACCTATTGGGGACCCTGGAAGATAACTCCAGGGATGAGTTAGGTTCAAGTGGTAAAAAAGAGGAATTGCAACAGCCAGAGATCGACACCTCGACAGTCGATCCCCAAGTAAGTATTGAGCCTATCACCGAGTCTTCAATTTTGGACGATACCTCACCATTCGATGAACACCAGACAGAGGTCAAGCCATTGGAACATATGGAAGAAGCACAAGAACCAACTCTAGAGAAAATACATACAGCATGAAGCTTGGGAAACACTCTAACCTGGGGAGAACAAAAAATCTATGAGCCCGTTGATGAGGTCGTCGATATACAGGTAATCACTTACGACAGGAAGAGGAAAGCTATCATGAGGAGGACCACCAAGAAAAGAAGGCTCACGTTGGATAGCTCGATTCTCATCACCATGGAGGAGAATTTGCTCAGCACAGAACATGCAAAGACATCTGAGCTCATTGGCACATGGATGGATATCATTGATTCCATGTTGGATTGAGCAAAGTGATATGAAAAGGAACTGGTCGTTGCATTGAAGGAGCTAGACCATCTGTGCCACTTGGAAAAATATTACCAAGACTCAACGCAGGCCACATTTTTTCTGAAGAGTGAGTTCCAAGATGCATATGAAAAGTTCACAAGTGAAAGACATATTTTCACTGCATGTGTAGTTGATTATCAAGAATATACCCTTATGGAACTGGAAACTTGTAAGGACATGGAGAGATGGTATGAAAATGAATACCAAGTTGTAGAACAAATTGACTACATCAGTGCAATGCAGAAGGGTCAAGACGCAGAGGAGCATGGTATTTGAGTGTTGATGGATAGCAGCATCACCCAGATCAGGAACGTAGTTGAATACTGGGTAAGGATGCCCCAGGAACCTCAACGAGAAATACAAAAGAGGTGGGTCGAGTGTGAAAGAAGCTAGGAAAAGATCAATCGGGAGATGAGAGACATTGGCCTCCTAGAGTTTGGCTCACCTGAAGACTTTGTCGACTTGCATGACATAGTCAAACGACATGCAGAACATGACTCAGCATGGGGAGTGGAGATCACACAGGTGGAAAGTATGACACCGGGTCAAATACAGAAATTTATGGAATATCTTATCAAGGCTCGTGCAGTCTTGTAGCGTTTAAGTGCCAAGGTCATCAAATACAGAGAACGGGTAGTAGAAGTGAAGGAAACCCTTTCAGCCCTGATGGACCAGCACAAATTCCTGTATGCTAACACATGTGAAGATCTCTTTGTCAAGTGATCAGAATATGATAAGAGTCATCCACTCTAGTAGAACCATGAGATGATTTCCAGAGAACAAAGAGATCAAACGCCACGTGGCAACATTTTGTTTTGCTTAACACAAACTTGTAGCAGCTATTTTTAGTTAATGATTCTTTATAAATAAGGGGATTGACCTTTTGGGAGAGGTGGATGGTTTTGGGAAAGGACCCTCTTTTTGAGAATTGTAAAGAACTATTTCTGAGCAACCTTAATTGAGAAGTTCTATTTAGAACCAGAGATAAAATTATGTTTTTCATCAAAGGCGTTATGTGATTAGATTGAGGAGGAACTACTTCCAACTTTTATTTCAGTAGTTGATTGTGTAACAAGTAAGAGTTTCTGAATCTATTGATAAGCTATCCATTTCAATATTTTAATAGTTATTTTGTTCTTAATGATGAAAATTAAATCGTTGTGTTAATGTGTGATTGATGGTAAAGTTAAGGAAACTATTTTTCTTGCATTCATCTTATTGCATGCATATTTTCTTTCAATAATTGTATCTCAGTCACGATTGAAATACCAGCAAGTTAATGTATTATTACTAGACTTGTAATAGGTGTGAATATCGTTGTTTTCATGCTTGAGCACTAGGGTTATCCCAAGCTCAGCCTTCTTCAGTAGTTAAGAATCCCTTCTATCAGTTGGTTTATACCAGCACACCTCATTTTATCAGACTCATCTAATAAAAGAAAAGACAAAAGAGAACGTTTAATCTGAAGGAGGAACTTTCACAGAAAAATATCTTGTCAATCACTAAGTAAATCCCATCGATAAATTAGCTAGATCGAAAGATATGGAGAACCATTCCACCCATTAAACGTTGCAGAGTCTAATTGGGCCTCTAAGGCGGGTTTGATTCCTATTGTTTAGTTAAATGGATCTCGAACCCCTCAACAGGTCCTAGATGCCTTAAGCACCACCTTCCTAGCCATGATCCCCAAAAATTATGTATTTGAATCCTTTGATGACTTTAGACCAATTTCACTATGTAATGTTGTTTACAATATCATTGTTAATGTCATAGCGAGAAGAATTTAGTCAATGTTATCCCTACTAGTCATATCAAGTGATCAATTTGGGTTTATAAATGATAGACAAATCCATGAATCCATAGGCATTGCTCCGAAAGGTCTACATTAAATTAAGGTAAGAAAAGTGTATTCCTTCATCATCACACTAGATTTATATAAAGCATGTGATAAAGTAAGTTGGTCCTATATAAGATTAATGATATTACATGTGGGTTTCCATTGTGATTTTGTTAATTGGGTGGAAACTTGTTACTATTATCTTTCCTTTTCATTGCTCATTAGAGGTTCCACCTCTTCTTTCTTATATCCCTCTAGAGGATTGACGCAGAGTTCCCCACTCTCCTTTTCTATTTCTATAGATATTTAAAGGTTTAAGAAGATAATTGATACATGAGAAATACAATGGTCCACTTAGAGGAATAAATATGGGCCACAACATTTCCCTTGCTCACCTTCTCTTTGTCGATGATGTGTTATTGTTTAGTGATGGGTCCATGAGGAATGCATTAATATATCAACAAGTTCTAGCATTGTATTATCAAGCCATTGGAATGGAAGTGAATGAAATACAATATACTATTATGTTTCATAACACTATGTTGGGTCAAGAGAATGCCATTAAGGTATTATTTCCTTTTCAGGAAGCAGATTTCACATGGACCTCAAATATCCATGGTTTTGTTTGAAGGCAAATGAATTTCATTTGACAGATTAGTTATGGTTGTATAACAAAATTGAAGGAAAGATATCCATACGAATCTCTCTTAGGGGGATACTAGTGAAAGTTGTGTTAGAGGCAATACCAGTGTATTGGTAGTCACTAGCCTATATCTCTAAATGGATCCTCCACAAAATTAGGGGAAATATATTTAGCTTCCTATGGATATGGAAAAGTGAGAAGAAGCTAACAAAATTGGTGAGAGGGGACAGACTAGTAGAGCTAAAGAAGATTAGGGGTTTATTAAGATACAACAACATCCTTTCTTTTCCAGATGCTCAAGTCCTAGGCATTGTCAATTATTTGAAGGGGCCCAAAAAAATAGTAGGGGACATTAGTCTAGTGGGAGTTATTTCTAATGAGTGGGAAGTGTACAGTTGTAGGTTGACCTCTAATTTTATAAATCACATGGATGTAGAGGTTCGTTTGGTATGATTGAAAACCCCTACTAGGTGGTTTTATACTGCAAAATTGGTGTACTCAATGATGGTCATAGATGGATAGGTTCACAATGTAAAATGGTGGTGGAACAAATTAAGGTGGATAAAAGATCTTAAAACAAGGCTCTTTATTTTGATGGATTTGAATAACAAAGTGATAACATAGGATTTATTTTTAAAGCAAACCTTTGAGGGCCCAAGTACATGCCCCATGTGTAGGTGTGCCTCAAAATCCATTTTTCATATGTTGGTAGGATGCCATTTCTCCTAGAGGTGTTGGATATTGAGTTGGAAACACAATGGAGGAGGTCATAAAGTCTTGGTGAGAGGATGACAATGAATCTAAGCATGAAGCAGTTCCATTGATTATGTGTTATACTATTTCTTTGATCAGGATTGTCGTGATATTTGAAGACGTGCACATAACTCCCTTTCAACTATGTTTCAAAACCCAATATGCATATCAAGGAAATAGGAAATATGTTATGATCAAGGCCCTGAAATAATTTGGAGAATTGAATTGATAAAGGGCATCCACGGGTTTTTTTTAACAAAAATTTCACTGGGAATCTAAGGAGGTGCAGTGTTGAGGGAGTATTATACATGTCGGAGAGCCATTACATCACCTTCTCCTTTGGTATGGGATTTGGGAGCAACAATCTGGCAGATTTCAAAGCCATTCTTATCCCAATAGGTATAGAAACAGAAAGAGATTTATTGACCTTTATATTTTCGGAAATGAAAGATGGTGGTGGGTTCGGTAAATGGCCAGTCTATGAACCTAAACATTGAACTAAAGAATCTCATTCATAGGTGAAGGAACCATTTACAATATTTGATAACTTTACATGCATGGACATATGTAGAGAATTAAATGAAATCATTGATGGTCTTTCCAAACAGATAATGAATTCTGAGATCACTAAGATTCAAGATCCAATGATAAATACCATGCCTAAAAGACCATTGTTTGTATAGTATATTTACTCTTTCCATGCTAGTTATGGATTATTTAGAGAATTGAAGAACAATCATAAAAGACCTTCTTGGCCTCATAAGATTTTGGTTTCTTGCAATGAAACCAGGTTATGAGATTGGTTGTTTATTGTTGATTTTAGTGGCTTGTATTAGATCAATAGAGCCCTTGGGCATGTCCCTATAGATCAATAGTTAATTTGAGTTGTTAGCAACACTAATTTTTGGTTGTCTATTGACATGTGCTAGATGTGATGTAACCATTTCATCTTGAAATAAAGAAATTATGACCTTTTTCTTGGAAACAAAGAGAACAAGAAAACAATTTATAGTGGGTTGGCTCATATATATATATATATATATATATATATATATATGAAATTACTAAACTTGTCCTATATGAACACAATTATATATGATGATTTGATATTTGTTATCTTTATATATGATCAATCACTATGAAGTTGTACACTCTATCTATATTTGGCATATCCAATTTTTATTATGTTGTTTGGCTAATTTGGATCATTTCATCTAACCATGATTTAAATATAATCAAATGACACAATTCAACAAAATACATTATAAAAAAAAATAAGAAAACAATAAAATTGATATACAAACTAATGGGATAAACACTTCACAATAATATGTTTAATCCATTTTTTAACAATTTCACAATCTTGTTGAAGAACATAAACTAAATGATGTATTTTATCTCATTATTTTCTCTCCCATAATATTGTATATTTCTATGATCTAATGAATCATTTCTAATGATTAAAATGAAACACAATCTCTATATAAAATTGTTAATCATTTTCATTAAAAACTTAAAAATAAATATTAAATAAATTAAAAATTAAAAATTAAATTAAATAAATCACATCTGCGAAACTACAACTAATGTATTTATATGATAATGCATATAAATTTGTTATTATTTTAATACATATGTAACATTACATTTACCCTCATTACAATAAACTTGCCACTCACTACATGAAAAGTGAACCATTCAATGGATACGTTTATTATGAGAAACCATTGTACCCTTTATAACACACCGCAAATTTGTTATAAAATAAAATAGGTTAGATACAACTCAACAATGATTCCAGACACTCTAATTGCTTGGCCATATTTAATGCCTAAGGTGTTTTAGAATCCAAACTGATGAAGGCATTTCCTAACCAAAACCAAAGAAAAATAGATATAAATCTAAAACAGAGAAATACATTTGTAAACCAAAAAACGAGAAATTAAATCAAAGAAAATTGAAAAAAAAAACATTTGTTAATTTATTTAAACTTATCTTTTGAATTTTTTTTGTAAATGGAGAATAAAAACACTTTTCTAAATAATATAGTTATTATTTGAAAATTGTCTACATAAGGATGGGTGGTGATATATACAAGTATGTTATATAAGAGTTAGGCTTTAAAAACACAGAAACTGTGGGTGGTTATATATACAAGTATGTGGGTGGTTATATAAGAGTTGAGTTGGCTTTAAAAACACTAAGATTAATAGAAATCAAAATATTTACCATTATTGTAGTTAAAAAAAAAAAAAAAAAAATCATAAAAAAAAATTCATCACTCTCCTCCATAAAAAGATCAACTTAAGTCAACTATTTTTCCCAAAATATTATATTTATTTATTGTGGATCACTTTTGGTGCAAATGCAACAATTTAAAATAGTTTAGCGGGTCTAAGCAATATTCTAATGACATTCAAGTTCAATTAGACAACGTGCTATAGGTTCAACTTTCAAACATGATGCCTTATTAAGATATAACTTCTGATCATGATTTATAACTTCAATCTAGGGATCATTCAATTGGATTTAGCTCGGGTGGTTGGGACAAATGATTGTTATCCTCCCCACCCAGGGTCAATCCATGCAAGTTACATGTTGAGCTCATAATGAGTATATTGTTGTAATGGTTTCGAGCCATATTGTTGACCGACCATGTACCCTGAAGATTTTAGGGTTCACCCTAGGCACCATCCTCAAAAAGAGGGAAAGTACTCGGGGGGTTTCTTGGGCTTTGTAACCTGGAAAAAAAAAATCGTCCTAGTGTTCAAAACCACCATGTTCGTAGTAACACATGTTTGTTTTCCAATTCAAGGACCTTTGACCCAAACTAGTTCCACATAACGACAATTTGCTATCAATTCAAGTTCTATGAGCACTAGCATAGGAAAGGTTCGAGACTATGGACAAGGTGGGAGACAGGGTGGCAAATTATTGAGGTCGTACGATACCTCTATGTGCACATGAACATTGTACGAGCCATAGTAGGCACACAACAATAAGAGGAGGAAACCTATGAGTTCCTAAGGTTGTACGTGGACCATACGCTAACTCCAACTAGGAAGCAACCCCTTCCATTAAGCAACCCCTTCCATTAAGCAATGTAAGGCTTTTGAGAAAGAGGGACACATTGAGGAACATTGCTAGAATTGCACCTTGAGAAGCACCTCAAGCACTTTCAGAAGAGGAAGAAGAAGACTTTGATAATTGTAGATGCCAAGGAGAGGGTGGACATTACCTCAGATTTTGAAGGAAAAATTAGTTGCAGTGCTCATTAAAAGGAAGCGGCATTGGTTTGTTGCAGCATTGGTTTGTTGCAGTAACAAGGAAGAGAAGGAGATGACAAAATTGGTCTACATCAAGATCCACATTAAACAAAATAAGGTATATTGTTTGTTTGATCCCAGTTCACAATCTAATTTAATATCTACACAGTTGGCTAAAAAGCTTGGTTTAGAGACTTATGACCATTCGTAGCCATATCCTTTGAACTAGGCAAGACAAGATGTAAAATTGAGAGTGGACAAACATTGCAGATTCAAGTTTTCCATCAACCATAGCTTTGTGTATGAAGTGGTGGCAAATGTGGTTCCATTGGACGTGTGTGGAGTCATTTTTAGAAGCACGTACTTGTACATAAGAGATGTCATCTTCAGGGAGAGAAAAAACTAGTATAGGTTTATCAAGGATGGAAAGACATACACCATAAATGCATATAGGGACAAATCCAAACTCTCTTTGATCAGTGCTCATCATGCTAGAAGAATCATTGGTAGCACGAGGAAGTTTGTCTTCTTGTTTTTGAGAGAAGGGAAGCAACAAGGAGAAGGCAATGAGTTGGAGATGAAGGCACCCTTTGAAGCATGTAGTGGCGAGCAATGCCAACGACTACAACCATTTATTAAAGCCTACAAGGAGGTGTTCCAAAAACCTCAAGTGTTGCCACATAAGCAAGAGGTTGAGCACAAGATTTCGCTGTTGTCGAAGTCACCACTTCCAAACATTGGGTTGTATAAACAATCCATCATTGAAGTAGATGAAGTGAAGAAGCAATTGCAACAGTGGTTGGAGCAGGGAGACATCGGTCCCAATGTGTTGCCATGGGTTTCACCCATTGTCATGGTGCCTAAGAAGGATGGCAGTTAGAGAATGTGCATTGATTATTGTGCCCTAAACAAAATCACCATCAAGGGTAGATATCTTCTACCAAGTATTGATGACTTGTTGGATCCGCTGCAACAAGCCAAATTCTTCACCACGTTGGACCTCAAATTAGCTTACCATCAAGTGAAAAGCAAAGTGGAAGACAACGATCAAGACAAGACAAGGTTTGTACAAGTGATTAGTGATGTCTTTTAGTTTATATAAAGTACTTGCAACTTTCATGACACTAACGAATTATGTGATGTGTCCTTTTATTGACTCATTTATAATAGTATACCTGGATGACATGTTAAATTTTAGTAATACTTGGCAAAAGCACATCTCACATGTAATAAGAAACGTCAAAGAGAAATTAGTTGATTGCAAATTTGAATAAGTGTGAGTTCAGGGAGTCATTGATTTATCTTGGACATATGGTCGATGGAGGAGCGTCGAGGGTGGATCCGAACAAGATAGTAGTCATGAACGTATTCCATGTTCTTGCCATCTTGAAAAAGGTAGAAGTTTTATGTGAGCAGCTCAATATTTGAGGAAGTTCATAACAAATTTATCCATAGTAGCAACACCATTGCACGTCGTGACAGACAATTCATTCCCAATTGTAATGTTGGGGATTTTCTTCTTAATTTCACACCCCATAAATAAATAAATCACTTCAACGACTCTTTATTCTCCTCCATTAATCCATTTTAGATATTAGAAATCTATTGTTGCCATCACAGGGTCATTGTAGGTCTTCAAGGAGTTTCTCATTTGTTCATTTTAAACTATTAGATTGTTTTAGTCATTTTGAAGGGATACCTCCTTCACTAATTACATCTAGAAGCAATGATGTTGAGCTCTTAGCTTGCCTAGGATAATTACTCAGGCCATATGTTGGCTATGTGTGCATGTGAGCACCATACAAGTCATACCAGGCAAGAAATTGTGGGAGGAGTTGGCTTGTGGGTTTCCTAAGGTCGTACATGGGCAATATGGGGGTTGTATGCTACCTCTAGCTGACTATAAATTGTAAATTGGTTGCTCATCCTTGAAGTCCAGTGTTTTTTGAGTTTTATTATTGAATGGGAGATTGGCATGCTAACAAATAAAGAAAAGATTAAATTAGTTTAAGGTTTCTCCTGCCATGCATTGAAGTTGAATGGTTCAAGTCCCTTTCACATTCTTTCATGTAAGCTTCACACATAGATCTTGAATTCTTACCTTGGCATATGAATTAGTGCATGACCTTGGTGATATATGAATTATGAATTTGGTTGAAGGGCAAGCATGGCTTACCTTTATCTTATATATATTGTTTAAGATGGTGAATGTACATTGAATATTGACCAACTTCCATTTGCCTTAACCAATGGTGTTCACAACTCTATTCGAGAAGAATCTTTACAATAATTGTGGATTGCTGAAATTGTACAAGGTTCCATGCCGGTGAAGTGGATAGGCTATGAGACTACCATTTGTGGATCAACTTCAGAGCACATACATCAAATTGAGAATCCCTAGTACAAACATAACCTTCACATGTAGAGAACAATACCTTATTCTTAAGTAGAAACAACCAAGGTGAAGCAAACGGTATAGAAATGAAGGCCAAGTGCTTCACATCATGTTCACTTATTACCCAATTTTACACCCCATTGGCTATGATCCCTAGTGTTTGATACGAGCCTACAATGATGTACAAGGAAAACAAACAATTATAGGCATAAGTTTTTTATGACATAAATACCCCTCAAACACAAGAACTAAGCACAAAAGTAATATGAGTTGGACAGTGCACTAACTCCATGTTAATGTTGGTAGTGTTTCCTCGATTTACCTACCAAAAAATGGTTGAAACCACTTTTAGATGTGACACAAGAAAATGGACAAGCAATTTGTTCGTGAAATACTTGTCATCTTGAGGCCAATCATAGCTTTCAAAGTTATTAGTACCGAAAAGGTTTAATCAAATCCATAATGATTATTTCAAAGAAGATTATGGTACTACATGAACACCAAAACTAAAGTGTCAATCACTTTTTCCTACATTGAGTCATTTTTTATGACACAAATACCCCTCAAACACAAGAACTAAGCACAAAAGTAATATGAGTTGGACAATGCACTAACTCCATATTAATGTTGGTAGTGTTTCCCCGATTTACCTACCAAAAAATGGTTGAAACCACTTAGATGTGACACAAGAAAATGGACAAACAATTTCTTCGTGAAATACTTGTCGTCTTGAGGTCAATCATAGCTTTCAAAGTTATTAGTACCAAAAAGGTTTAATCAAATCAACAATGATTATTTCAAAGAAAATTAAGATACTACATGAACACCAAAACTAAAGTGTCAATCACTTTTTCCTACATTGGTTTCTATGTTTTCTAGCAAGTACCAAGCACAATGTAACAACTAAAAAAAGTTCACATTTATTACAATGTCAAGCACAACAAAGCCACCTAAATTATTTCTAAAGATAGAAAGGGGGTTGGGTTACCATTTCCCTTTCCAAAAGTTGTATGAACACACTCAAATTATTTCTAAATATATCAAGGGGGTTGGGTTACTGTCTCCTTCCTCAAAAGTTTTAAGCATGTCGTTCAGATTTCATTGCTTAGAGGTGCATTCAAATTATTTCCATAGATATCAAGTGGATTGGGTTACTCTCTTTCTTCCCAAAAGTATCAAGAGTATCAAGTGTAAAAAGATCAATAAACATTTATGATTCGGATTCCATTGCTTAATGGAAGGGGTTGCTTCCTATGTCGCTTAGAGTTCATAGTTCATTGTTTAAGGGTGCGTTTCATGGCAGTTACAAGAATGACAACCAAATTGTGGACATAGTTTCATAAGATCAAACACATTAGTCATTCATATTTCATTGGGATTTCAATCTTCAGGGGTGCATTACATGGCAATTACAAGAATGGCAACCAAAATGTGGACATAATATGATAAAAATCCAAATATCCAAAGTTGTCCAATGCATGTTGTTTTTAATTTTTTCTTAATTTGAATGGCAACCAAAATGTGGACATAATATGATAAAAATCCAAATATCCAAAGTTGTCCAATGCATGTTGTTTTTAATTTTTCTTAATTTGAATGGAAATTCCACAAGTTGTTTTTAATTTTTCCTAATTTGAATGGAAACTCTAGAAGATACAGTTGCCGATTTTTTTAAKTCAGAATAGAGGGATTGATACTGACCCATAAATTTGTCTATGATGACTTTCAAGGTGGTGAAATTGAATCATTGTTGTCAATGATAACCTACAATACGTTTTTGTTTGTGCTTGTTGCGCACCAGTGCTTGCGATAATGGTTGGACCCGGGTGCAAGCCCCGATTTATTTGGCAAAACATAAAAACCCAGTCACAGCAGAGTAGCCAACGACTAGGTTTCACAAGTCCAACACAGCAGAGTAGCCAAAGACTAGGTTTCACAAGTCCAACACAGCAGAGTAGCCAAAGACTAGGTTTCACAAGTCCGACTACATGTGCTAATTTTAACCGAAGCATCCATGCTATATATATCCATGCATCCATGCTGTAAACATCGATGGAAACAAAATTAATTATATCGAACTACACAAGTAACCTCTGTCAATTACATTTTCTTCTAAAATTTTATCCTTGAATTTCTAGCAGGTTTCGTATGCATTTGAAACGATGTAATACAATCACCACTCTGATTTGTTGCAATTTGTCTGCAGCGGTGGAAAGGTGCATGCTTTGATGATCTACACAGAGATCTTCTTTTTTCTGCACAAAGATGAAGGAAATGGACTTAGGGTGAAAAACTCGCACCAGAATATCAACTGAATCGTGCAACTGCAAAGCGCAAACACCTTTCAGAGAAACTCACAGCAATTAGGATCAATGACGAATATTCCTTGCCCCGAGTGAACCAGACAAGTGTATCTGTAGGCTTCTCGGTATTATACATTATTGAAGACGTATACCATTGATGGTCCATATCAAATCTCATAGAACTACAGAAGATACTTAAACAATATATAGGTGCGGGAGATATATCAAAATCATAAAATTTGTTAAATTTTGAAGTATAACAAACACATCAATTGCTTATTTTCTTCAACTTAGACATTACTTCCAATGTAGCCCAGCATCAATACAGAAGACCTGGAGCAACTCTTAAAATCTAGAAGTCTGCCTTAGGTGCAAAAGGTCAAAATGATAACATTAAGAGAATATATAGCTTAAGAAATGGCCTTAGGCATATTCAAAGAGAATCGCCCATTTAGTTTTAAATGTAAACTCCCAGATACAAGTACTGCAAAATTGGAATTAGCTGAAGTTTCATCTCCAAATATTGAAAACCTATTTTCCCTTCGCACCATTTCTGCATTCTGATTGCAAGCATTTCCAACTGAAAACTATACCCATCATGTTATGCAAACAAAAGCATCAACAAGAAAAGCCTCCTCCCATTAGACACTCAGTTAAAATCTTAGTAAGATATACCACTTATCTAAACGAAAAATATGAAAGCAACCGGAGGAAACAAAACCATGTCTTGCAGGATCTTAAATATCCAACTGTTTGCCAAAGAACAAAATTCGCAGAAATCTGGAAAAGGGTCTAGATTCGCCCTTCCAATTCTCCCCCTTGCTGGGCAACTCAAATCTGCCTAACGTGACCGACCATTGGCTGGTAGGAATCGCCATATCTCGTTTGGTCATATCCAATTACAATATTTACATATGAATTTTGCATAAAGTAGAAGTCCATGTGAGAGGTTTCAAAGGCTCGGCTTTATTAATTTCATAAGCATATTTGCATATTATAATGCATACCATTTTTACAGATTAAAGGAGATGCCTTTTGAGAACAATCCGACTTAATCAATTTTCCTCAATCCAATCAAATAACAACAGCCAAAACCTGAGGATATTTCTCCAAGGATCCTAGGATCAAGCTTCATCTATCAAGAATCCCCGTAAGGATATTTCATAACCCAAGGTTGGCATGCACCAACAAGCAAGCATATTGAACTCAACCAGCCGTCAAATTTTAAACTTGGCCCTACGATCAGGACCAATAAAAATGCATGGTAAAAGTAACTATTTGTTCAGACATGCCTGGTACGAGTTGATATCATAAATGCTCATAGGATCTAGCACCTGCATAATGGATAACTTGAGCAGCTGACCAAGTCACTCCAAACTGTACATCAGGAATCTGCACAAAGAAGAGATACATTAGTCAGGTAGAGAAGAAAACTAATGTCACTAATAATTTTACTAAGCTTCTAAACTAGGGAGTGCTGGGAACATTTCAGAGATTCAGTTCTACAACTTGATGTTGAGATGCTGACTATGCAGGTTGAATGTCAGTAAGAAATCTCATTGAATCACCACTAACACCTCTGGAAACACCTTTCTGACATCAATTCTACCCAGATATATTGCCTAGTAGATGTAGCACTATAGGATTTAAACGTGAAACACGAGTTAGCACTGACCTAAGCCTACAAATCATATAGTGGCTCCAAAGCAGTATCTTTATCCATCACTTCTAGCTGGCATATTCAAATCAAATGGAATGCGTCCAGAGTTTTCTTCCCAAGAACGCTTTCTTTTAGAGCATGAAGTCTGAAAGATCTCTCCTTTCGAGTCAACAACATCTCCAGAAACTTGATCTTTGTATAAAGTTTCAGCCATAACTTCTGCACCTGCATATCCATGTCCGTGACAATATAAGTCAAGGGAAAACTCCTTGGAAGTTTGTATACAAATGAGAGCAAAGCACACTACAAAATATTTTATGGGCTTCAAATTAGTTTGGCCATTCAAAATCATGAAGAGACAAATCCTCACTAGGTTAAAAGATGGAATATTAAAAAATAATCCTCAATAGAGGCATTTTTCTTTCTGATTACTGTGAAGGTTATAACAATGACTAACTTAACCTAATAAATGGCAAAATTATAATAAATATTAATTACAGACAAAATGAAGTTACTGTCCAATGTAGACACCAACTTAAAAGAGCATATATTAATATACAAGACATATTATCTATAACATAGCCCTGACCAATATTGAAAAGATAAGCAGTGGTTATCTTATAAGCAGGAATTCCAATTTGGTGGCAATTTCAGGCCTATGCAGACCTTGGAACTTTTTAAAAAGATAACAATCCCACCATGGCACATTTGCTTGTTTGTTTCCTGTACAAGAAATGAAGCAAAATGAAATGAAATGATAGCAACATCCAAAGGTGTCTCGGCACATATACTAACAACTATTTCTTCCCATGTAGTCATTTTG
>SNQJ01S0042291.1:52024-64931 GCA_010110895.2 Picea sitchensis | reverse complement strand
ATTTGACCCTCAAATCTGAGCTGAATCCGCATGGTAGGCTGGTCAAAGATCTAATGAAGCCCTAAAGAGCCCCTTTTCACACTTCAAAGGAGTTACATAATCACCCAATGCTATGCTATAAAAAGCCATGAAGAAACATCATTGTCTCAAGGAATTTCATGTAATGTTATGCTGCTTAGATTGTTTTAAGGACTCACTCCTTGGCAATAGCACATTAGCACCATTTCATTGAGCTATCCACCTCTCCATTGAGTGGATGTGATTGGAGTTCTTTCACCATCATTCTCATTTTATTATTGTAAGGAGAGCAAGTTTGTGAGGGCCTCAAGAGCCTTCCATTGGAGAAAGAAGGGACTCATAGTCCCCTTTCTTCATTGTGCTTTGATTTCATAAATAGATCAGCCCAAAAACATTGGTGATATTGGTCTTTTTGTGTTTGTTATTTCTTTATCTATATGTTCATAGTTTTAGTTTGTTTTAATTTAATTCTTGCTTATAGTTTTGTTTTTCTTTATCTAACTCTTTCCTCTACAGATGTCATGCTCAGCAAGACCCAACTGGGCATGTAAGCACCCTCGATTTGCTCACCAAGTCGACGAAAAGGGTGCAAACACTAGGGTCTGTAGGGTAGAGTAGGTAAGAACGAAGTTCGAATCAAAGCTGGGCATCCCATATGAAAATGGAGGGCCCGTCACACTCTATGTGAACGGAGCAGTGGTCGCCATCGATGAAGGAATCATACCACTACCCAAAGTAGAGGGGGTCGATACCACTGTGGTCGGGACTATTGAAGGTGGGTTAGGAGGAAACATGCCTCCCATGATGGTAACCAAAATGGGAGTATGAGGACTCTCTAATGAATTTGCAACATTTTCTTCCATAGCTGCTTGTAAGACTATCTGACGCTCGTAAGGTGTTACCCTCAGAGGGACAACTTGTACCAATATTGGTGCCAACAAGTCAGTGATCAGAGGGTTGGTTGGCCCAAGAGCTTCTGCTCCAAGGTCAGAAAAACTAGGTTCCTTCGGATTCGAGTAATATCCTCTTAGAGAAGGCTTGGGCACAGTTTCTTGTGGCCCGGTTGCTTCGTATGATCCTTTTTGGTCAATTCTTCACCATAATGGTGACGATGGTGGTTCTAATGCAATCGACAGCAGGCCCTGAAGCCTTCACGACCGACAGAGCTCTTGATCTTTCACTTTGTGAAAATATCAATGACACAATAAGGATTTAACTAACGTTTAAAACCAAGCACGCACTAGAAAATTTTCTACAAGATAAACCAAGCAAACCAATATCTAGTTGGAAGAATAGTTACACCAACCAACACCAGAGAAACTTACCGGTGCAAGTGAAACTCAAACACATAAGCACCCTTTGGGTATACTCTGCAAAGTGTGACCCGACGTTTTCCCTAGGTACTAAGGTATACCCCCGTAGTCACCTGTGTAAGTCTCTAGAATAAAGGCAACTAAGTTGCCAACTCGCAAACAGTCACCAGGAAGGTACAATCGACAGTTGGGTGGAACACAATGAGTAGGATAACAATTTTGAAACCTACTGAGGGTATCGAAAGAAAGTGGTCCAAAATACAACCGAGGATCTCAAATGGATTCGAGGTCCACAAAGTTCCGTAGGAAAATGTGAACGATAGTATCCCATGATAAATCCTCAATATGTGTTCCCCACTATGTTTAGTCCAACTTTGAAGGGGTTATCTTCGCTGTCTTTCCTCACTCGACCTTGTGTTTAGCCCCTGTGTTAGAGGGGGGTCTCAGATAACTTTCACGTCACTAGATTTTTACACTCCCTAGATCTGAATCCAATGTTTGTTTGAAAGCCTTGAAGAGTTTCCTCTCCAATCCTAATTTAAGGCTCTAACCCTAAACTAGTTGATTGACCCTACAAACATAAAAGTCTAATTAATTTTAAATTTAGTGTTCATTTTAAATGGCTCATTTTAACTCAAAGGATATGGAAGTGAAACTAGTGATGTTTAATGAGAGATGAAAAGAGGAGAAATAAATGAAACTCTGAAAGCAAAATTACTTCTAGTGAAAAATAAAAATTTACAACTAGCTCTTTCTAACAAACTTTTCCAAGATATTTAAAAAGAAGACCTAAAATGAAATTTCGCTCGACTACGAGCTACTTAAGTTCAAATAAATCAGTAAAGAACTTAAAAAATGACTCTTTTTCCTATCAAGTAAAATAACTAACTCCAACTACTCTACCAAACTAAGAAATAATTTTTATTTTTTTTAAATGCTTCAAATAGGAAAAACTTGAAATAAATATTTTTTCTCTTTTCTTTAAAGTGAATGAAAGGGGAAAAATAAATACAAGACAAGATCGAAACTGACCTTTGGTCCACTGCGGATCACAGGGAGTCACTAAAGACACCAAATAGGCTTATCAAAACTCAAAGACTCACCTAAAACCCTTTCAGAAGTAAACACAAAAAATCTTCAAAAGGACAAGCAAACTGACATCTAACCCAAGCTATGACTGTAAAAATATAAACACTGAAATATGTTAAGAAACCATGAGAAGTAAAACCTCAATCAGGAAAGAGGTTGGCTGCCTCTTTTTCAAAAACAATTTCTTGAACCAGGTACGCCATTGTTTTTTCAATAGCCTAAGTATGTACATAGGTTGTTTACTCGACAGGGCGCGTATGTACGTGGGATGACCCACTATAGGTCACATAAAACTCTGTAATTCCTCAAAAAAGAAATAAAATACACAGACTGATAGGGTAGGGAGAACTGGTATGGCACCAACAAGTGACCATAATCCCTTAAAAGACTCAACAAATGCAATAGAAACTCGAAAGGTACAAAACCCAATCAAACACCCCAAAAAATCCCCTCAAACCCTAGAGGCTTCCCTAGTATGGTCACCAGTTCCGCTAGCGGGAAAACCCCCCTATGGCTACACCAAGTTTACAATGTAGGCAGATCAATAACCGTTTAAAAGTCTCCTATTCTCTAACTACCCAAAACATGCCCAAAACTCATACAAGAAAAGCAAAATGAGAAGGATCGGGTAACTGTACCTCTACTCCACATCTGGTGATGATCCTCTTGTGCTTGAAAACTTCACTGACTGCACGCCTCCTCCCAAGGCTGGCCTGCATTCAAAGAAAGACAAACATAAAGCTACGAGCATGCAATTCATATACAAATTAGGGTTAGACGTTAGAATATTAAAACATAAACCATTAGAAACATTCAACACGCCATGATTTGGGACAAGAAAAATACTTCTTGTATTGATAATACAATGATCACTTACAACCAAAGCCGACTACTACTCCATGAACCTCTTCCTTGCTCCTCTTCACCAAGCTCCAAGTGCACCTCCGTATGGATTCTCCTCACAACCTTCTTCTTGGGAAGTAAAATGGGTTTTTGATGGAGGAAGAAAGGAAAATTGGGGAATTCTAAGACAATTCTCACAAAAGGGTTGCAATTACTTGGGGCAAGGAGGGGATGTGAAATGGGTAGAGTTTCACTGTCATTATGTCTAGATGTGGAATGAGACTCCAACACCTCCTTTTATATGACAAAGGGATGGTTATTTAGTTGGGTGATGGGATATAGGAGGTGGATTAGTTGGGAAACTACCCAATAGCCCGTAATCTCAACGAATTCCTTGCAAATTTTTATTTTTTGCAACTTTTACAAGTATACGTGGGTTGTAGTGGTGCAGGATGTGTACGTATGCAGGATGTAGTGGTGAAACAAGTGTATGTACGTGGTAAATATTGTTGCAGGGTGCGTACATCTTCAAAAAATGGGTACTTTTTAAGAAGAGAAACGCAGTGATGGCTTGGAAAAATATGCAAGTAAGAGGGCCAAATGTCAGGTATGCATGTGTAGAGAAATTTAGGGTTATAACAAACACCCCTTCATGCTTATGTCCACTAATAATTGAGTATGATGAACCTAGACACCTATGTTATTGTCAAATTTTAGGGCTTGATTGATTGGTTGTAGGCCTCTTTTAAATCTGACTGTACTTCTAACTTAGATTCATGATGCATAACCAAAAATGAACAATGTAAACCATATAGAATAACCAACATACATATTAACACCACAAGTACCTTGGGGAAATCTTATACAGGGAGAAAAACCCCAGTAAACAAATCTTCCTTTATTGTAAAGATAATGATTCACCACTTACAACATTTCCACCATGAAACTATTCTCTTAAAGAGCTTGCCAATGACTCAAACTGGACTGACTTCTTGCTGATTAAAACTCTGTTGTAGGCACCTTTGATAGACTGTCACAACATCCTCTTTATGACTGATATTCATTGTTTTTACAGGTCTGATATATGCACCTTATCTAGCTATTACATAATGTTGTTATAACTTCTATTACACCTGTTATATGGCCGATGCACGTTGTTGTTACAACTATTGTTACACCTGGTATATGGCTGATGCACGCTATTGTTACAACTATTGTTACACCTGTTTATTCGCCTTTGTCTTGGACATATATTTATGCTCAAATCTGATACTGATATAAGTGTTGTCTTGGATTGATATGCACCTCTATTGTGGACTGATATGCACACAGTAAGTGTACTGATATATGCCCTAGTTTTGGACTGATATTCACCTTCCTCCTCTCACTCATATGAAGCCTGTATATAATTATTTAGAATGAGGTCCAACTGCTTACTTAAAGGAGGAGAAGAGTGACTAAAAATAGCCCAAGGCGCTGCATGTATCCACAACTGAACTTAACTCTTTAATACCGAATTAGAAATGAAGCAATGACTTAGTTAGAGCTGAACTAAACTGAACTGAACTAAATTTGGAACTTCGACTTGAACAAAGTTAGCATGTTGACTTGGAACTCCAACTCGCCTAGGTGACTTGGCACTGCATGCCATGCAAACTCATCCTATAACTGGACATGTATGCATGACACTTGTTATGCATGCATGCCACTTGTTTGTGCTTGCATGCCACTTGACATGCATGCCAATTGACCCTCATATGATGCATATATATGATTCACCCTCATATGATGCATACATATGTGGATTCCCTATTAAAGAGATATTTAATGATATGTATGCACCTGTGTTGGACACCTTGCCATTGATTGATTTCATATTATTATTGAATATGTATATATGTGGTATATAAATTGCTATGATCATGATTACTGATATGATTTCATACATTTTTATTATTATTTCTATGATTGGATACCTTGCTATGATTATTGGTATGATTATAAATCTTGTTATGATTAAGTGTTATGATTGGATATGACCAATGTTCCTCCTCCCAGTTTCCAAGGACTTCAATTATCCTCCTCCAAGCCTCCAAGGAGACCAATGGACCTCCTAAGCCATGTACTCCACTGGATCCTTTTCCTCTACATGAACGTTGTCATGATACATGCATCCCAATGTGTGAGGAACATTTTTACATTAAGTAATTACCAAATAACTATCTAATGGGCCTTATTCAAAGAAGACAACCTCACACATTAATGTAACAACTACTAAGTACCCAAAGTAGAGAGGTTATGGTAGGACCCAAACATAATAATTCGTAAAGAGACATTAATCACCTTTCCTTAATTTATATTTTATGGAAAGGAATCCATTTTTCATTTGAATATATTTCTACCTTCCTTGTTGTCATATCAATTGGAATATGGGTAGAGCTACTCTACTATCCAAAATAGAAATGATATCCTACCAAATATAGAATATATCTAAGTAGAATATTGCAGTCCACACACTACCAATAAATTGTTAAATGTTGGTTCTATAAATACACATCTAGTGTTAAGAATTCCCAAGTAAGAAATCTTATTATCATGTTCTATAAACTAAATGATCCTAATAAAATAATTCAATTTTTCCATATCTTTATATTGATCCATTCCAAGTGGATGATAGTATTTCTATTGGCACATACTAATGGAAAAACATGGAGGGTAATTTGGAACTCCTCCTACTCAATGACCAAATTCTACAACAATACTTTAGTTAGATGACACTAAGGCATCTAGATTGTATTTAGTAGGTTTTTTGTTTCCTTCAATTTAAAATATTTTAATTCATATTTTCTCTTTCATTTCGTTCTTTAGAATTCCATTTTTAATTTTTTGAAATTATATATTTTCTTACATTTCTTTATATTTACACTTATTTTCTTTATTTTGTAATTTGTAATTTTTCTTTAGACTTCCAATTATTTTTCTTTATTTTTTAGAATTTTTGGTTGATGTTGCACTGATGGAAGTTTCCATTTGTTGATTTTTTCTTTTAAATGAGGTCCATGAATATAATGTACACCTATCCAATCCTTGTAAACTTCCTATGTTCTACACCATGATGATTAAAAAAATAGGAGGGGGAAAAGATATGAATTACAAGGATTTCCAAGATTATTAGAGTAGTGGTGGACTTGGAACATTCCAAGTGACTAAATCCTTGATAACTTTGAAAATCAAGATGCTAGTTAATGAGTTAGTTGGCTAAAGGGTTCCATCCACTCATGATAAAATCAATGAATTATAATGAAAGGTGACAAGTCAAAAATTTAGGGCTAAATAACTTAAGGGGATATTATTATCACTCAAGCATGGTCAATCGATAAACTTATCACTAAAAAAAAACATCATACCCACCTACTTGTAAAGGGTCATTTCGCCCCCCATCAAGTGTATGATAAATAAATATTTATTGGTAAATGATTAGGAATGAAAATTCAACTAATCACTGGGACATGCAAATATATCCACCCAAACTATGGATGCTCATTAGCAATGGAGTAATTCCTATGGTGTTGGGGTGATTCCGTCAGGGCTATGGGTGCTTATAGGTAGTGGAGCAACACGACATGGATATGAAAATACCTATGTTTATAGTAAATAATCCCAGATTACATTACAAAAATATAAACCTAAGTTGCAATTGCAGGAAGGAAATTTATTCTACTATTGTAGGAGAAAATTGTTATCTAGGAAATAATTCTTGCAGAATTTAAATCACTCACAATATAAACCAAAAACTGCTTCAATGATCTATTCAACTAAACATTATCAATTCTTCCARTGAGATGTATAAGGTGTATMAAAAATCAATAAAAACACTACATGAGATTAAAACACACACTTCTCATGGGAATTCACACATCAACCAAATCAATTCATCAATTAATTCAACACACATAAGAAAGCATCYGTATTAGAAAACCTGTTTAACTATTTCAGMAAATGAAAATTCTTGAAAAAKAGAAATACTAAGTTAATAGAACAAGTCGATCTCTATTGGAAGTGGGCCCTTGCCTCCTTCACAATCGACTAGAAGTAACTCAAATCTCACACAACAATTGCTCAATAATTTCTATAAGCTACCAAATTTATCATTAACTGTGAAATTAACTATTACAAAACACTGTTCTCTTTCTCATACAATTATTATGCTAATACGAGTTCTTAACCCCCCCCCAAAATGTTTTAATTCCCCCTTTTTAAAGATTCTATTTTCCCTGAATAGGAAACAAGATCTCTTTATGAGGAACAATATTGAGAATCAAATATTCTCAAGTTGTTCACGATATTTTAGAAAGGGAGATTGTTACATCAAAATAATTACATTCCAGAAATAATTCAAACTTGCAATCATTCATGAGGTTGTTCAGTATGTGGTCTTCTATTCTTGATCGATTGAGTTGGATGATTCGTCGTGCCTATTTTAGTTCTCCCACTGAGCTGGTGAATGGAATAGGACCCGATCTGAAGTGGTGGATCAATGGTCGACCATGTATCAACACATGACACTCTAAGTCCCCTATTTCAAAAGTTTTTGAAACTGCGTGCAACTCTTATTAATTTAATGAATAAATTTCCAAATAAAGGAAAGTTACTCTACTTTGCATATATGATATGTATGAATATGAACAAATGAATAATATGCTTTACATGCTTCCTAAGGGAATCATCTGGTATCAATTCCAATAGTATGAATGGATTAATATAGGAAAAAGGGATGAAAAGGAATAATAAAGTAGTGGAAAAAAGGGTCATTTGCATCACCCAACATCTCCCCCCAACTACTCTATTGCATGTCCTCATGCAATCTTGGCTAATATGAGTTAGAGTATGAAAACGAGTTCCTCCTATGAAGATTGGAGATGTTATATGATGACGTTGTTTTGGTTCCTACAAGTTTGAAGCCATTAGTCCATATAACTTTTGCCCAATATTGTTTCTCAACCTTCTTTGACAACTTATACATTCACTGATACTTGTTCACAGGAAGCTAGATACGTGGAAAATGAAACTTCCTCCCTAGCCACTTTGATCCACAAGTTTGAATGTAGTTTATATATCTTGGAACTTGAGATAAATCTTATATAAAATTATCATGATTGTATGGTTCCTTTGTCTTTAAGGAATCAATGGCCATTTCCCATCTCAATATATTTCCTTCTACTGCTAAAGATTGTTGATCAACAATAGTTCTTTGACATCGTTCTATTATCTTTTTGTGAAGGGCCTCTACACTATTCAACCTTTCTGGAGATGATTTTTTTTTTTGATGAGTTGTAATAGAAGAGATAGAGCTTTGAATTTCAATTCTAATCCATAGTGTAGATGCTCCTTCATTAGTGTGGATCGCTTGAAAAACATTCAACCATGTGACATGATTGTTGACAAAAGAGGTGAATGCTCGAAGTTGAATGTCCCCTACAAAAGTTGTCATATTGAATCTTCTGTCTAGTTGACATGCATGCTCATGTAAATAAAGTTCAGAAAGTAAATGTTGATCTGTTATACCACTTTGAAAGAAAGTTTCTAAAAATTCAGGGACAAAGTGATTTTGTGTGGTTGATCTTCCATAATGGATTTCATCTTGAAGAGAGTCAAATGTTCATATAAGAAAACATAGTAAGAGGGAGAATGATTTCTGCAAATTAAAACTTGTTGCATCATTGTATACATAACATTTTTCTCCTATCTCAACATTTTGATATGACTTCTGAGCTCTTTTAATTCTTTTAACTCAATTTCTGCTTTCTCCCATCTATGTTTTTGATATGCTAATTCTTCGTCCCATTTTTCTCTTAATTCCCTAATGGATTTTTTATGTTGAGGCAAGGGAATTGTACCTTGTTTAAATAATCATACTTGGTATTTCCACTTATTCACTTCAACTAAATGAAAAATAACATTTTCAATATGAGGTTGAGGTTTTGTTTTCATACCGTTATCCATGACTTCTAATAGGTCTTCAGTCTGCACAACCTGATCAAAAAATTCCAAGAGATCCTCTGTTTGTATGGCTTCATCAACAATACTAGCTGGGGTTTCAGTCTATATTGCTTTATCCATAGATGGAGGTTCTTGTGTTTCTCCATCAAACAATTGAGTGTTTTCCATAATTGGCACCACTGGTTCATGTGTGATAGTGGTGTCCTTTGGCTTCCAATTTTTAACAGACTCTATCTCTTTAGTTGTTTTAGAAGGAATCTCAACAATTTGTTCTTTTCCATTGACATGTACTTGTTCCTCTTGCAAAATCACTTTATATCCAACCCCTTTGAATATGTTAGCACATTCAAGACACGTATCTTCATGGGGTCATTCTTCAGTTTCATCTCCCATATTTTCAAATGTTGATGCAACATTTTCCAATGTACCCAAGGTACAATATCCTTCCTTTGATTTCCTCATTTCTTCCAAATCTGCCTGCAATTTTGAGACCTCTTTTTTCAACAATTCATTCTCATAAATCAATTCTTCAAGTTGATTCTCCTTTTCAATGGCCTTCTTACTGGATGCTTTGGATGTCTTATTTTTTCTTTTCCATCTAACATCATGTCCTTATGTATCAACAACATTAATATTTGGGCTATCAACTGGCTCTTGTGGAGCAGTTGCAACTTTTCTTTGTTGTTGTTCACCTATTGGTTCTTGTGTAACAACAAGTGAACAAGGATGAAGAATATGAATTACAAGCTCAACTTTCTGCATTTTTGTTGCTTCTGCTACGACAAAGGCTCTAGTTCTCTGTTTTGGAAGACTAGAAATAAACTTTGATGAAGATCTTTTCTTGACTTTTTTTGATGGAGGAATTTCTTCCTCAATTATGCATGGTTGAAACTCTATGGGAGGACTTTGTTCACTTATTTCAATGAATTATATTTTATCACTGAGAACATGATGTGAAGAATCATCACACAGAGCAACTGATTCTTTCTGCATGTCCTCTTGTTCTATATTAAGTTTTGCAGGTTCTTCCATTGGAACATTTTCTGGTAGAATTTCAGTGTTTCCAGAGGGTGTTCTTATACTCACTTCTTTCTCAGTATCACCCCCTTCATTCTCTGATTGGACCACTATGGGTGATCCTTGAGGACTCTGTTCAAATATTTATGTAGGCTCTTCTTGATCAACATAGTTAGGGTCAAAAACCTCTTGGTCATTATGATCTAAATGCATCATGGTTTCTGACATAGCTGCAGGGCTATTGATTTTTTCAGTTTCACCACTCTTCTTCCCTTCTTCATCCAAATTGTTTTCATTTCTCTCATCACTGCCAGTTTCAATTTTATCTTCTTCCTCTGCATTATTGGCTATAAGTCTTGGAGGGGCTCTATTTTTCATATTTAGTGACCTATCTACTAGCAATTTTATAAATCCATGATTTGTGATGCATGTTACTGGCACTCTTTCCCATCTAGCATAATGAGCCATGTTTTGTAGAGTTTTTAACAGATAGTAAGGTATGTTTACTAATATACCATGGTGAATATGGGATAACAAAATGAAGTCATGATTGTAAACAACTTTGTACCTACCTTCACAGTTGATGTACTTTTTCAAGAATATAGCAACTTGCTTCCATGGATGTGGTAAATATTCAAGTGTTGTCCCTCATCCTCTGGGTTGAACTTCTTCGCCCTCTTCCAAAAACCATGTATTTGCTGTGGGAAGTGGCATTTTTCGGCAAAACCATTGTGTACCGGTTCTGGGTAAAGCAATAACTTCTTCTATGGTTTCCTTTGTTACTTCAACTCTTATTCCTCCTACCCTTGAATGGTCTATTTCTAAATATTGAGAAAATTCCAGTGACACAACACTATCAAACCCTCTCAACCATTCAAAATAATTAATCCATCCTGCCTCCTCAAACTTTTTGTATGCTGTCAGAAACTGGAGTAGAGAAGATAAACATTCAGGCTCATGTCACACAATTGGTCCACCCATGTTTGACAACTTCACTTTATCAGTTACAATGCTTGGAATTTCAACTCGTCTCCACTTTTCAGACTCGGAGTCGCATAATTGCAAAGTTATGCATGCGTAGCAGGGAAATTAGTTATGGCAAGGAAAGGTGGTTAAGGATTTGGCGATGATGATTGGATGAAATGGTGGTAGAGTCGACGGGGTATAAAGGATGATGAAGTGGCATACTTAGGAAATGAGTATAATTGGTAGATTAAAATAACGTGGAATGCCACAGAAGAATAATCATTACTCATTTGTAATATCCCATATTATTGGACATGCAAAGAATAGTAATGTACCTTTGGACACTTACTAATGGAGGTTGATGACGTTGCTTTGGCAATGTTGAAATTGGTGACACTTTTTAATAAATCCACAACTAATTAATGAGAAATGGTAGTGTCTTAGCATTTGTCTAAAAATTTGGCAGAGAAAATAGGAATTTTTCAGAAACAACAAGAAAAATGACAGTGTTTCAGAAAATGACGAAAAAGTGGCGGTGTTTCAGTGAAATGGCGGAAAAATAATGATGTTTCAGTGAAATGGCAGAAAAATGGCAGTGTTTCAATGAAATGGCGGAAAAAAATCGCGCATAAATTTCTCCATCTGCTATGCTACTCCGATTATGCTTCCGCTTCCTGTAATGTCTGAAACAACAATTCTACCAACACAAATATTTGTCGAGCTTATTAATAAAACTAGAAAGAAAATAAATAAACTAAGTTTTTGTTGGAGAAACTTCTATTTTCAACACACTAGTTCAGTGGGAGTTATCTGCTAGTTCTATTTTAGACTTTCTATTTTTACCATCACTATTATGCATGCATGCATTCCTAAGGAAAGCTAACTGCTTGATTGCTTTTCTTAATTATAGAATGTTCTACCCTATATATGAGTGTATTCCACTAATTCGTTGTATCATATTGATCATGATCTATGTATCAATCATCAGCTCATTGGAGTAGTGTGAATATATTTTCTCATTCTTCCATATTGCATCTCTCTTCCTTTTCTTGATAAGCTCTGTTTGTGCATGCTTTAGCTAGATCTCCTGTGCAGGTTTCCATCAAACACTGACATGGTATTAGAGCTATGCTGCTTGGAGAAAGCCAGACAAGCCAAAGAATAAGGAAAAGTAGGGTTTCGACGAGCTAAATCTATGGTCGTACCTCTCAGCAGTTATTCCTCCCAAAATATTACATTTTAGAGAAAATGACTTACAAAGAAAGTAAATCGACCCATTTTGGAAGTGGGTTTTCAACTGTTTGGCGAGATTCCTCACCGTCTGCTCAAAAAGTAAGCTGCAAAATAGCCTCCTGAAACTGATATGAATCTGTGGCCGTACCTTTCTACATTCATTGCTCCCAAAATGTTACGTTTTGGAGGAAACAACCCATGTGGAAAGTAAAACAACCCATTTTGGAAGTGGGTTTTCAACCGTTTGGCGAGATTCCTCATTATTTTCTCAGAAATTAAGTCGCGAGATCATCTCTTGAAATTGATACGAATTTTCACTTAAAGTGCCATTTCTGTCGTGATTTCTTAATTTTTCACTTGCAGATTGAGAGTAAATTTTTAGGGCTTCTTAGAAACAGTGGGAGAGATGGATATGACAACTATTATAC